>PVIW01000199.1:0-146194 GCA_004026585.1 Noctilio leporinus | reverse complement strand
TACCAAAAACTTACTCAACCTAATTAGCAAATTTAGCAAAATAGCTGGGTATAAAGTCAATATCCAGAAATCAAAAGCATTTTTGTATACCAGTAATGAAACAACAGAAATAGAAGTGAAGAAACAAATCCCATTTACCATAGCAACAAGAAAAATAAAGTACCTAGGAATCAACTTAACTAAGGAGGTAAAAGACCTATACTCAGAAAACTACAGAACAATGAAGAAAGAAATCAAGGAAGATACAAATAAATGGAAGCATATACCATGTTCATGGATGGGAAGAATCAACATCATTAAAATGTCCATCCTACCCAAAGCAATCTACATATTCAATGCAATCCCAATTAAAATACCAATGACAGACTTCACAGAAATAGAAAAAATACTTCAAAAATTTATATGGAGCCAAAAACACCCACGAATAGCCACCTAAATCTTGAGAAAGAAGAACAAGGTGGGAGGAATCACAATACCGGACGTCAAACAATACTACAAGGCTACTGTCATCAAAACAGCCTGGTACTGGCATAAGAACAGATATATAGATCAATGGGAACAGAATAGAGAGCCCAGAAAATAACCCAGGACTCTATGGTCAACTAGTATTTGACAAAGAGGGAAGAAACATCAAATGGAGTAAAAACAGTCTCTTCAACAAATGGTGTTGGGAGAACTGGACAGCAACATGCAAAAAGATAAAACTAGACCACCAACTTACACCATACACCAAAATAAACTCAAGATGGATAAAGGATTTAAATATAAGCAGTGCCACCATAAAGGCCCTGGAGAAAAATATAGGCAGTAAACTTTCGGATATCCTACAGGAATATCCTGGGAATACGGATATTCCCACTGTTGGTGGGAATGTAGGCTGGTGCAGCCACCGTGGAAAACAGTATGGGGTTTCCTTAAAAAACTAAAAGTGGAACTGCCTTTTGATCCAGCAATTCCACTACTTGGACTATACCCAAAGAATCCTGAAACACCAATTCATAAGAACCTATGCACACCTATGTTCATAGCAGCACTATTTACAATAGCCAAGTGCTGGAAACAGCCTAAGTGCCCATCAGTGGATGACTGGATCAAAAAACTTTGGTACATTTACACAATGGAATTCTATATGGCAGAAAGAAAGAAGGAACTTGTACCCTTTGCAACAACATGGATGGAACTGGAGAGTATTATGCTTAGTGAAATAAGTCAGTCAGTGAAGGACAAATATCATATGATCTCACCCATTACAGGACAATAATGAACAAAACTAACAACAAGCAAAACAGAACCAAATATATGAATACAAGGAATAGGCCTTCAGTGGTCAGGGGGAAAGAGGTTGGGGGGACGGGGGAGGCAGAGGCAAAGAAGGGGAGCAGCTTAGACAAAACCTAGTATAAAGGAATCATGGACATGGACAACAGGTGGGATTGAGTTTGGGGGGAATGGGTGGGTGGGGAGGGGGAAAGAGGGGAGCAAAAAGGGGATGGATGTAATACAACAACAATAAAATTTAAAAAAAAAAAAAAAAAAAAAAGGTATCCAGGTTGAAAACAAAGCCACATCACAATTCTTGAGGGAGCTGTCTTAGAGGTGTTATATCTCTTTGCTCTTCTTTGACACCTTCCCATTTCTACGTGTCCTTTCGTTTCTCTACCTCATAGGCAGGGTAACTGAGATGAGGCAAGCAGCCAACCTGGGGCCTTGTGTGTCCTGAGAAGCCTGCCCATGGGGCCCCACCTGGGGAGCGACTGCCATAGAGCAACCAGATAGTCAGATAAGAAAGCCTTTAATGTCTGCCCAGAAGATGTCTTTTGAAGTCATGTTCAGAACCATGGTCCCCTCCCTTGGTAACTGCCTCCTGTAACCCACATGAAAACTTTTGGCAAATGCTTATTGAGCACCTACTATATGCTGAACATTACTCTAGACACTGGACAACAGAGGCAAATAAGGTAGAGAGCTTCTGCCTTTGAGGAGCACTGCTTAGTTGGGAAGAGAGATTTATAAATGTAAAATTAAAATGTAGCATGATATTAGCATATAGTTACATGCAGGAGGTAAGAGTCTATGAGAGGAGAGAGGAAAAGAACCCACCCCAAACTAGAAACTCAGGGAAGAGCCCCATTTGACATGTATAATGTGAGTCCCAAAAGGTGAGTATGAGTTAATCTGGTGGGAATAAAAAATGTGGGCTGAGCATTCTAGACAGAGGAAACCACACAAACATAGACACAAAAGGATGAAATAAATGATATGTATGGATAACTAAAAGCAATTTGCTATTTCTTACTACAATGAAGGAAGAAGGAGACAGTGACAGGAAATGGGGCTGAACTGGCACAAAGCAGGTCATGGGGGTCCTTTGCCAGACCAAGTGACCAGATGAACTTCATTCCTTGGGTTATTAGAGAGCAAATGTAGGCTTTTAGCAAAGCATTTATATGCATGTTTAGATTTGTAGGCAGCAGAGAGGATAGATTGAGAAGTGAAGACAAGAAGCAGGGTGACTAGTTTAGAGACCATTGCAACAATCTAGTAGAGGGACATGAGGACCTGAAACTGGGCAGCTTTATGGGAATGAAGAAAAAAGAGTAAATTAAGGACTTATTTAAGAGATGAAGTTAGGAAAAAATTAGTGACTGATTGGATACTGGATTGAGAGATGGGAAGAACCCAAGATAATTCATAGACAGAAATAAGAAGCTAAAGGTTAGTCAGGGAAGACTCAAAGGTCTCAGACTATACAACCAGCTAACTGTGGTTGAATGCAATAATTCACACTTAGTTACACAGTAGTGATCATTTATAAATTTGATATTCATCACAATCATACATTTTGATCCTCTCTACTATCCTATGGTGGGGAAGACTTTTTTTTTTTTTTTTTTTGTCACAGATGAGAAAATGGGCTCAATGAAAATTAAGTGGACTTGGTCAAGATCATATAGCAAAGCACTGGTAGAGTCTCTGGTTTAACACCAGAAATAAAAAATAGTCATTTTTTTTTTAGAAGTTTTACTATACAAAATTATTCATACTTGACCACTTTAGCTATTCTGCTAATTAGGGTCAACTTAACACTATGCTACATTCTTCAATGGGTGAATTTCATTGTTTGCGACATCAGTGATAGAAATGGGGGCTCTCTCTTCATTCACTGTGTCAGAATCTTTCTGTTTCTGAATGCAAGTGATTTTCTTGAAAAGACTATTCTGCTACATTGTGAGATGAAACTCAGAACCCTGGGAATAAATCCAAGGAGTAAGCATTATAGTCTTGGTAACTTCTTTGATCTGTAGAAAAGCAATTCTTCCCCAGCACTTGCCCTTCTTACACAGCTTATCCTGTTTAGCTTACCTTAGTGGCAGCTTTCCAGAGACAAGATTCTAGCTATCTCACCAGGTTCTCATGAAGGTCAAATAAGATAATGCACGTGAAGAGGATTTATCAAGTGTTGCCCAACACATGGTGTTGTTATTCTCTTGTCAGTAATGGAATAAAAGGGAGGACAAAAAACTCGACCCAATATTCCTCAGCTTCCTTCCTGATTCATCAGCACATTCCAACATTCAAGCAGCTGGGTGTTGATTATAACTAGCTACCGAAAAAATTTTAAATGCTCTATAGCCACTTTCTTATTAAGATATTGGAGAACTGGAAAGTAATTACTTAGACCTAGGTCTATCAGAGGTAATAATCTTAACCAACCTGAGCATTGTCCTCTTTTCCTATTTCATTTTTCCTTCCTTTCCAGATCCCAAGTAATATATTTTGCCTCAAAAGATTTTAGGCAAAAATTTTTGCCTCAACATTTACAATGAGTTTTTAATAAAGGGTCTCAGTGTGTCTCACAGCTCTAGCACAATGTGGTCTGTGATTGATTCTTCTCTTTCTTGCACATCTCTGCACTTCAGATGCTCTACCAGAAGCCATACAAGTGAATATTCTAATTCCAGCCCTTTAGTTTCAGTTTGTGAAACCTCCCAATTACATCTTAAACCACTGCAAAAAAATTAGTTGCTCATTTTTTAAATGGAAATTTAAGTCTTATGGGCCACTAAATATAGTCTGAGTTCATTCATCCAGAAAGTATGGGATTTAATATATAATCCTACAGAGGATGTGATTTTGTATATAAATCCTATTATACTCTTTTATTATGAACTCAAAATTTACTTGTGAAGTACCACAAAAAAACTGAAGGTTTTTTCACAAGTAGCCTGGAAAACCTTTAATACCTTCTCCTCAAAGATTTAACACTATTTTCACCTCATTTTCCAAGACAAATCATTGTCAAATAACATTTGCTTAACATTTATCGTGTATTTCAGGACTGATTCATTTAGGGCTCACCTATAATTAAAATATAAGGTAAATGTCCTCATATCTTTCTTCTAATATACATTTGTAAAAGGGGGAACAAACAAGTAAACGCAAATGAAATTGTTTTCCATGGAAAAATAACTGTCAGACAGGCCAGTTTTAATCAGCTTTAATTCTGTAACATTTCTAAAAATGTAATTTTTTTAAGTTCTAGGAAATTTCTGGTGTTATCACAAGCAAAATATTCACATGCACTAAAAGAAAAGAACCTTTTTTTTCCTCATTCATGCTACTTTCTGTTCTATATGTTGGCCATTTGGGTTTATGAGTTATGCTCAGTCTAAACATTTGTCTGTGCTACAGTTGACACCAGAATTTCCAAATTCAGAAAGAAAACATTATCAGTTTGCCCAGTTTGACGGGAAAAACTGGAAGACTTTCATGTTGATGCCGTGCACCCAGTGGGCTTTGGGCTGTTTTTACACACACTATTTCATTTTTTTCCCATAACCACCCTGACAGCAAGGCAGGTTGCACTACTGTTCTCTGGAAGAAGAGCTCGGGGTCATAAAGCTCAAACCAGAGATTTCCAGTCATGGTCACACATGTGGCTCACACAGGGAGTTTTTAAAAATGTTCACATTCCCAGTCCTTTGCTCCAGTGCTCAGAAGTCTAGAGTAGAAGCCCAGGAAAGAAAGGGGGTGGGTAGAGGTGGAAAAAGGTATTAGAGGAATAAATGGTAATGAAGAAAAATACATTTGCAACAACATGGATGGAACTGGAGAGTATTATGCTTAGTGAAATAAGCCAGTCAGTGAAGGACAAATATCATATGATCTCACCCATTATGGGACAATAATGAGCAAAACTAACAACAAGCAAAACAGAACCAAGTACATGAATACAATGAAAGGGGTTGTGGGGAGGGGGGAGACAGAGGCAAGAAAGGGGAGCAGCTTAGACAAGAACCTAGTATAAAGGAACCATGGACATGGACAACAGGTGGGATTGACTTTGGGGGAAATGGGCAGGTGGGGAGGGGGACAGAGGGGAGCAAAAAGGGGATGGATGTAATATACAACAACAATAAAATTTAAAAAAAGAAAAAAGAAAAAGAAAGAAAAACAGTAAAAAGTAAATACCAAAAATATTTCCAAGCCTCCGTTTTCACTCTCCCATTCTAGAAGCCACCTCAGTCCTCTCTGAGTTTCGCACTTGCACACGCAGCACCGTAGCGCAGTTTCAATGCTGTGTGGAAGCTGAAGCTGCACCTCCCGCACGGCCCCTTCAGCCAGTTGGTAACCTCAGGTGACAGCTGCACCCAGGCCAGCACCAGCAGCTCAGCCATCAGCACCAGCTTCACCCTCTACTGTTGGCTCACCTGCTACTGCCCCATGAAGCCAGGTCTCACGGCCTAGATGGCAACCACTGCAGCTGGCGTGGCTGTGGGCTCTGCTGTTGGCTACAATGCTAGGTCATGCTATGACTGGGGTCTTCACTGGAGAAAGTAATGCTGAGGCCTGGAGGCCTGACATCACTTACCAAGAGTCTCAGGAAACCCAGCAGTCATACCAGCAGCAGCAGTAGTTTGGCCCATGCCACTACGAGATGAAACAGTTTTTGGAGTGTGCACAGAACCAGAGTGACCTTAAGCAATGTGAGGGTTTCAGCGAGGTGTTGAAACAGTGCAAATTTGCAAATAGGTTAGCCTAATTAAGAAGTTCAAGCCCTGGCTGGTGGCACAGTGGATAAGGCACTGGCCTGCAAACCCAAAGATCGCTGGTTCAATTCCCAGCCAGGGCAACATAACCAGCTTGCAAGCCAGGTCTCCAGCCAGGTCCGTAGCTGGAGGCAGGTGAAAGGCAGCCATACATTGATATTTCTCTCCCTCTCTCTCTCTCCCTTCCCCTCCCTCTGAAAAATAATAAAATCTTTTTAAAAAAAAAGAGTTCACAATGAAGAAATGGAAAATCATTTCTCATGACCAAGTTAATTTAGTATAAAGATATAATTGATAATTAAAGTATAAAACTACCAGTTAAACCTCTCCTATCACTGTTTCCTTGCCTCAGAATTGCAATGGAATAGTGTGTTCTTACTATACAGAAGTTCAGAAGTTCATTAAGGTGTTAATGAGTTTGAGGCTGGGCAAATGGTTGTGTGGCCTATTTAAAGTGAAGTAAAATACTTCACTTTCAATCTTTGTGTATACACACATGTATATATCTGAGTCCAATGTAACATGTTTTTATTAATGTGAGGGAAAATTATTTGGAAAACACTGGATCATTTAGCTTCCTTCCCATTACAGATCTTAGAACTCTATTTACACACATACATAATCAACAAACACACAAACAAACCTGACAACAGTGAAAAGGGAGATGTGTGTAAGTTTTATTAAAAAGTATAAAAGTTTATTTTAGCAGAATCTTTTTACTTTTTCTGAGCAAGACCAACATGTGTGCTCCTGATAGTCAAGCACACCCTTTGTGTTCAGTTGAAAGACTAACCATGTTTCTGATGCCTCCTAAAGGAGAATGCTGCAAAGAGAATGTTGCAAATGCGTCAATAGCTACTTTTATTTCCTTTTTATTTTAAATACTTTATTTACTTACTTTTAGAGAGAAGGGAAGGGAGGGAGAAATAGAGTGAGAGAAATAGTGACTGGTTGCTTCTCATACGTGGCCTGACCAGGACCAAACTCTTAACCCAGGCACATGCCCTGACTGGAATAGAACCAGTGACCTTTTGCTGCTTTATGGGGTGATATCCAACTGAGCCACACCAGTCAGGGCACAATCTGGAATTCTTAATATACCATCTCAAACATCTTTTGCAGTAAAATGTAAAATGGGATCTAATTCTTACTGAGCAACTATTGTACATTAGGCATCATACTCTATTCAAGATTAAATAACCTCAGATAACCTTCATCACTTTATGTAATACGATACTTATTATTTGCCTTTAACTGACAAGAAAACCAAATCTTAGGGGAGTTACAAAGCTTGCTGAAAAAGAAAAAGAACAAACCTAAATGGTGTTCTAGCTCATGACAATGGGACTTAATGCCCAGCACTTCGCACTTTCCCTGTGGCCTTTCAAGTGAGGCATTAATGAAGGCACTAAAACTAGTCATGCAGAGAGTGGTCAGTGAATATAAACAAGACAAAACCTTGGGCAAATCCAAGTTGGTGAAGTTGTCCATAATGCTCTTTAAAAAATTACTTTTAACAACAATAAAATTAAATTTTTAAAAAAGTCAAAAAAATTAATAACATGACAATTCTTCTCACAGATCTACTCTAAAATACAATTTCCAATAAGGCCCAAAATAGAAACACAGCCTAGTTATTTGTGTCCTACTCAGTGACAAGCAGTTTTCATAATTATTCTTTTGAGGGGCTGCAAGACCCTGAAATAGATCTTCTTGTTTTGCAGTTCTTACCTATTCCAAGCTATTCTCTACACTATTAGCAGAGTGGTTTATCAAAATCTGCAAATCTGATCATGTCATGCCCCTAAAATCTATCAGTTCCTTTCCTCATAAATCTATGCCCTTGCATGGTGTACAAGACCATTCATCATGGCACTCTCATCTGTTCACTGTCTGTACCTTCTGCTGCCCTCCCTGTGCTATTCCATAGACCAGGAATACTCAACTACTTGCATCCTTCCTCATAACCCAATAACTTTAGCCCCTGATTTCTGAGTACACCCTTCCTTCTGCTTTGAATTCCCTTTCTCAACATGTTCATCCAGCAAAACTCCTACTTGAGCCTCAGGAAAAAATCTAACTATGATCTCCTTTGTAAAGGCTTCATCATCTACATAGAACTAGTTATTCTTTTAGCCATTAGAACTTATGAGTGCCTTATTATTGCAACTACCTCATGAGTATAACTTCATTTTCATGACTTCCATTTATAGGAGAGGGTCTCTCTATTTGTGTCTCCCTCTGCAACTCCAACCTCCAGCAGAATGACTAGTAAATAATATATATTTGATAAATATCAAATGAAAGCTATTCAAATAAAAGAAAGATGCAGTTTTGGACACAAATTTTTATCTAGATTTGAGTCATAATCACACAGTTTTGTAATGAATCTTTTTTTAAATTAAATTTCTATATATTGAAATGATTATTTTTGCATTTAAATAAAACATTCCTTAAAAAGTGCTGCCATGTGCAGTTGGTAAATTTCAAACAGATTTTAATTCCTTTATAGTTCAAGCAGAAAGAGATCACAACTGTAGGGAAAATAAGTTCTCTTAGGCACATGTATATTTTTAAAAATATTTGCCACCTTTTGCAATAATCAACACATAGCAGCCTTCACTTCCAAATGTTATTAGTATGTAGACAGATGCTGACAGCAGTGACTATTTAGCATGTTGTTCCTAAGGCTGCATGTTAAATGCCACTGAACAAAGGCAAAGCAAAAGTTTACTGAAGCTCTGGGAAAGCTGTTTTAAATACCCGTTACAATAGAGGCCAATGTGTCCTATCTTGTAAAGGTTCTGTCAGCATTCATTGGACCTTAGGTTTTAATATCATCTTCCCCTCTGGGCTTAAAAGATGGTATCTGGGATTGGTCCTGTGAGGGCTGATGGGAAAACCCAGCCTCTCTTCAGTGTCAAATTGGAGCTCACCAGGTTGAAAATAGATCCCAAGTGTCCAATTCCCTGAAAGACAGGCTCAGCCATTTAACTACAGGAAACCCGAGGAGAGGACAATGTCCTCTGAAAGACCTCAGGGTCTCCTTGGTTACAGAAGCCTTGCTTTAGTGTTTATTCAGACTGAACTCAAATCCTCACACCATATCTTGTACATTTTCCTCACATACTCAAAATCAAGAAAAGCAGCAATTAAACCAGGACAAATATTCTTGCAGTTAAATGAGATGGGAGGATGGAAGTCTACCCCTTTACATTGTAAATTCAAACTCCAAGACAATTGAGGATTTGGAGAGAAAGCCTGGCTTTGTGGAAGGCATCCTGCAGGGGAATCTGGATGCCAGGATTTGATTTCAGTTCTGCCTCTTGTTTGCTATGAACTTTTAGGCAAGTCATTTAGCCCCTGCAGCCTCCGTCACTTACTCGCAGTTTCGTTTTTGACATGTCACTAAACTCTCTATCAATTTCTTTGGGTATAAAATTAGGTTGCCCACACCTACTTTATGGGATTCCATGAAGAACAAATGAGATCATGTAAATGAAGTATTTCCCCAGTACCATGGAGCAGAGGCTCCCAAACCCCATTGTTGTTTAATAGTTTCACAAAATAGAAATACCTAACAGCTCAATTTTTAAGTAGTCAGGTACACAAACAACTTGACTTAGCAACAACTAAGCAATTGTATGAAAAAAGTGATACACATAAGTTGAGAGAAAAAATTAGCAATTTTATTGTATTTGTAAATAACCACACTTACTTACTAATGGTATATGTATATGTACGTTTTGCAGATCTGACAAAAAAATAAGTACAATTTTGATTCATCCACACCGGATGGCTATTGTCGTGGTGGCTATTGTCACTGTTTAATTTGACACTCAAAGGGAAAATGGGTCCTGACCCTGACTAAACAGTCAAGGATTGCACTGTATGTTTTAAAAATTGTTGCGGCACACTGGTAGAGAATGACTGCCTTAGCACACAGTAGGTATTCAGGAGAGATCTGAAACATTTTCTTAGATTATAATCTCCTCTGATTATAGAATGAGAGGAGAAGGTGGGGGAGAGAGAGAAAAAAGACAGAAACATTGATGGGAGAGAGAAACACTGACTGGTTGTCTCCCATACATGCCACACCTGGGGACTGAACCCACAACCTAGCTGTGTGCCTGCATGGGGAATCAAACCCCAAACTTTTGGTGTACCAGATGATGCACCAGCCAACTGAGTCACACGAGCCAGGGCAGATCTGAAATGTCTGAATTATCTCTTCAAGTAAATAATTCTATGATTTGTTAGTTTTTATTGCTTTTCTTACTAATCTGGATAGAAATCATGCAAAGAAAATAAATTTAAATCACTCATTTCCCACTTTCTTCTGGATTAAATGGTACCTTTGTCATGGAAGCAAGTCACTGCTGTCAGCATCTTTCCACATACTAATAATATTTGAAAGTGAAGGCTGCTATGTATTGATTATTGCAAAAGGTGGCAAATATTTTTAAAAATATACACGTGCCTAATGGAACTTATTTTCCCTACAGTTGTGATCTCTTTCTGCTTGAACTATAAAGGAATTAAAATCTGTTTGAAATTTACCAACTGCCCATGGCAGCACTTTTTAAGGAATGTTTTATTTTAATGCAAAAATAATCATTTTGGGGACTTTGGATTTATGAAAGAAAAACGCATTTCAGCAAGCAGTGAATCACACTTTCATAAGGTGAAGCTTGGGGAGGAAACAAAATGTTAATGTATAAAATCCCTTTCAGTCTGGCACGAACAGTGCATAGAGGACCCTGGAAAATCCATCCTCTGGAAGGATAATAAGCATATAAATGATGGCTCTGGGGCTCCATCTTGTGTCAATGGCAACTTACTATCAATGGCTATCTGAAGTATGATGTTAAGAAAGATTCTGAGGAAAATTTAGGCTCTCTAAAAAATTAAGTGTGGTATTTGTCATAGATTTAGGAACAGAGACTAGTGGCATAAATGCCACACATTGCTATATACATATTAATACATTAATATACAGAACTCTAGAACACTTTTTCTCCCACTTTTAAGGAAGAAAAAGTCAAATTTCATTTTCCTTACTTATTTTACTATTTTATATAAAAAAACCATGTTGTTTCTATTTTTGGAAGTTGTTTCAGTGTCTATAATGAAATAGGATCATTTAAAATAAAAGTTTTAATTAAAAACAGCAAATAAGTAGAAAGCAACTTTCAAATTTTAAATAAGGTTCTCAGTCTAACAGAATGTTAGATCAACAGCTTCCTGCTATAAAAGAGATGACTCAGGTCAGATGAGGGAGCAAACACATCTTTGGGAACAATCCTCAAGGTAGAAATATTAGGAAATATTATGAACACAGCCAAGTTAGGTTTGGAAAACACCTGGGCATCATTCTCTGCTACTATTCTGAAGGGAATAATTCCCTTACTTAATACTTAATTGATGTAAGATGCAGTTACAATCCCAAAATGCTCATTGCAGATCTTTTAAAAAAGGTATTCTAAGATAATTATAGATTCACAAGTATTTGTAAAAGACCCTGTATAACCTTCAGTCAAGTTTCCTATTTTGAAGATAAATCTTGCATGACTATAGTACAGTATCACAACCAGAAAATTGGAAGTGATACAATCCATTCAACTATTCAGATTTTACCAGTTTTACTTTCATTCATGTGTGTATGTTATGTATGTGTTTGTTCTTAGTTTTATAACATAGATTTTTGTGACTGCCACCAGTGTCAACTTACAGCATAGTTCTATTACAAGAATCCCTTGCATTAAGCCTGTAATAGCCACAGCCATCTCCCTCCCACTCCTCTTTCTAACCCCTGGTAACCACTAGCCTCTGCTTCATCTCTGTAATTTTGTCATCTCAAGAATATCACACAAATGGGAACATTATATAACCCTTCGAGACTGGCTTTTTCTTTTTCAACAGGGCATAATCCCCTTGAGATCCATATGGTTTGTGTGCATCTTTGTAGTTCATTCCTTTTGTTGTTGGGTAGTATTCTAGAATATAAATTTCAGAAAATGGTTTAACCATTTATGGTCATTGTAAATTTTATAAGGCAGTTAGGAAAGCAGCAAATGGAAATGCCAAAAGTACAAACTCTTTTGTACATAAAACCTGACAGTGGAACTCAGATGATCACCAATATATTTTTCATCTTTACCCTCTCATATTTTGTGTGGTTATGGAAAGTATTTGCAGAGGGAGGTATTCTAAGATCCCTTAGCATAGTGAAAAATATGATTAATGAAAGCAGCATGCAATGATGAGAAATAATGTGTTTAAAAATAAAAGCAGGGACTGCTGACTTCATTGTGGCCTAGTTCCAGAATGGCAAATACATTTCACTTCCAGTAAAAATTATGAGCTATTGGTAATGACTGCCTGGAGAGCAGTGATGAGAACTCACAGGGTGAGTCCAGGCTTAGTGGGAGCAGAACGTAGTTGGTGAAGATCAGATCAGTATCTTGTCCTATCTTTGCCAGTTGTTTGACAGTGGTGTTAATGATAAAGAAGGCCCACATCGCTTGAAAGGTCAATGACCAACACAAACTATATAAAAACAAGGGCTGGAAAACAATTCTGGTAAGGGTGTCCCTAGCATTGTTCAGGCAAGGAGCTCCCAGAAAGCAGGGTGTCATTGGAAAATTTATCCTTATAGTGGGAAAGGGCAGTTCAAGCCAGCAGTACTTTCATTACCATCTCCTAATTCCTTTTTACCCCAACTTTACACACCCTAATGAAATAGCTCATTTTGAGAGAAAAAGGCCAAAAGAGCCAAAAGTTTTTCCTTTCCTTAATACTCAAATGTGTAGTAAGTGATAAGCAAGGTGCTAATGTATTTTATATAATTATCTCCATAATTCTTACACAAACTGGGAATTCTGGTCCTATTACTATTCCCACTTACAGATGTGGGCTGAGGGTTACAGAAGTTTGATAACTCACCCAAACTAGGAAAAGGAAGCTTCCATGTCCTTCTCCAGTGCCTTGTTCTCTCTGGACCACTTTCTCCCTCATTGTAAGCTAATGAACTAGAATTAGGCTTAATAGACAAAACCTCCAGTGAGTATGGACTGCGTAATTGTGCTACCATTCCCGGGCCTGCTTACTTCTTGGCATTGGCCAAATCAAGTGCTTGGCTCCCCAAGGTTAAGGACAAGATCTGGAAACCGAGACTCAAGGGAGTTTTTGAAGCCATTTAGCTTCAAAGAATGACATTTTCAAAAACAAGTACAACTTTTTAAAAATTTCCCAAGTTTTCTTTTCCTTATTTGATTGAATAACAATTTTTATTTTGATTTAGAGGTAGTAGGGATGCCAAAAACTTTTCTGTACATAGGGTCTGTTGAGGTCATCCTCTTAATTTCTATCTGCAAGGAATTTAAAAATTCGATGAGAGATAAATACACAGAGGGAACAAAAAGAGAACGCACAGCATTCTATCAGCACACAGCAAACTTTTTGTCCCAGTTTATAAACACAAAAGAAATTTTTGAGACATTGGACAATAGTTTTATGGGAGAGATGAGACTTAAATAGGCCAGAAAGAGTGGGTAGGACCTTATTTTCAGAAGTGGATGTGGACTTTTTATGTAGCCATGGAGAGTTTAAATAGCCAGCTATTCCCACAACTTCTGAAGATTGTTTCTTTTTAAAAGTCTTAACTTAGAGATAATGTTTTAGAAATTTGTTGTCAAAGATCCTTATTTGCTTAGGGTCATCAGACATAAAGAAAAGTGGCACCAGGAAAACATTTTTCATGGGCAGTTGCATTTTTGCCACAGGTGTCCTTTGGAGCCTCGGTGGTGAGAAGGCATGGAGTCCTATCGCAAGCTCAAAAACTTCTGGGAAAGCTCATCTTCAGGGAATTCAG
Organism: Noctilio leporinus; assembly: GCA_004026585.1. Lineage (NCBI taxonomy): Eukaryota > Metazoa > Chordata > Mammalia > Chiroptera > Noctilionidae > Noctilio > Noctilio leporinus. The sequence continues at coordinate 132,271 of PVIW01000199.1, read as the reverse complement.
GGCTTGGAAGGACCAACAGTCTGAATTTGCTTTGAGGATTGTTGACCTCAAGTCCAGTGTTTAGAGAATTTGTTCTGTTTTGTTTCGTTTTAAGAAAAAAAAAGAAAAATTGGGGTTAATGATAGAAAATTGTGCCCAAAGGATTTAAAAAAAGAGTCTAAAATAGGCGAGTCTTAACCTCTTCAGCAAATATTAAATGAATTCATTCTATTTCTTTCCAGTCATGAGAAATCCTTGAACCCTTCCCTTCTCTTTACCCTCACTCCTATTAAAAAAAAAAAAAAGTTACCATAAGTACCTAATGCTTTAAGTATTAGAAATCTAAGAAAATTAATGATGACATTTAGATGCTAAACAGTACATAAGACATGCTTTCAAGTAGATTAAAGCGGGCCTGTGTTTTACTGCTGGGGGTAAATTAAGAAGGTAAAAATTCTCCTTCCATTTCTTATGTTAGGCAGGAAAATTTTTTCCTTATCACATTTCTCCAAAATTTTACTCTTTTAATTGCCAGAACCCAGGAGGCAGTATATTCCCTTTATTTTAAAAACATAAAGGACATTTGATAATGATAAGTGTTTTGGTTATTCTAAGAAAATGTTCAACTGAGAATCTGTTGGTTACTAATGGTGTGCAAAGCATGAAACACAAATTAAGTGTGAAATCAAAATGGAAGTAAGAATAACTGCACTGAGAGCTTTCTAAATCACAACCTAGAGTGAAATAGAAAATACAGGAAGATCAACTAGAAACAGTAAAAAATGAATTGGTTTCATTTGACTCATTTCTTTCGTTTTACTATTTTACTATATATTATTAGACTGAACGTATCTCTGCCTTGGACCATTATACCTAAAATATTGACAAATCCTGCACAAACCTGTCCTTCATGTAACACTGAAACACCATTGTGCCACTTTCTTATCAATGGTTGGGTAAAATGAGAGTGAGTCTAACATTTCCACATTTTGCTTGTGAAGTCACTGGAGGGAAGAGACAGCAAATACCTTCTAAAACATGGGTCCCTAACTTCTGGGCCGCTGGCCTGTACCAGTTTGGGCCTGTTAGAAACTGGGCTGCACAGCAGGAGGTGAGCTTGAATGTAATGCACTTAAATCATCCAGAAACCATCCCCTTGCCCTGGTCAGTAGAAAAACTGTCTTCCATAAAACCAGTCCCTTGTGCCAAGCAGGTTGGGGACAACTGTTTTAAAAGACTGTACAGTGAGTGAGTGGCAACTGAGAGCTTAAGTGACAAAATTTGCATATGATTTTATTATTGCATTCTAATGTTTCAAGGGGACAAATACATATGCAGTGATTCTATTTTCCTTCGGTTTGTAATAATAAAAGATGAGCTCCCAGCATAATTTCCTTCCCTTATGGAAATCATAGTGTGGCTGACAGGAGCCTGCCATGTAAACAGAAGTAATACCATGTGACAATGGAATATGCAGAAGACACCATTAATCTCTGCTTGGTAAGAAGCAGGAGGCCTTAACCAACCATGTAAAATAAAACGCACCCTGGCTGGTAGCACAGTGGATAAGGCGCTGCCCTGAGAACCGAAAGGTTGCAGCCAGGGCACATAACAAGGTTGCAAACCAGGTCTCCAGTCAGGTCTGTGGCTGGAGGCAGGTGAAAAGCAGCCATACATTGAAAAATAAATAAATAAAATAAAATAAAATAAAACGCAGCTGAGACAGTAGTAGGATTTCCTCTTTAGGCTGCTTATAGAAGGGGTATTTGGGCTCAAAGAATTATGCTTATATGTATTTAACATAAACTGAGGAAGTTAGTTTTTTACATATTAAAATTAAAATTAAGGTCATCAATTTCTGCAAAGATGAAACTCAGCCTCTAAGCAAAGTCAGTTCCAGTGGTTGCCATAATTTAGGGTACTTAACAACACACTAATGAACTTATTCATTGGAGGTATTTAGGCTCATTCCCTGTGATTCGGTAGAATGGGGTTAACCTGACTTTATAATAAGCACTTTAGGGGATTCTAGTGCAAGTATTAGAGTTCATGGAGCACACTTTGAGAATATATTTCTAGCTTGCCTACTACTTTCTGGAGCTGATGGCTCATCTCTTGCACAAATCCATTGTTGGATCTCATTAAAACCCCTTCGACTTTCCTGGCACGCTATTATAGCTGGGTATTTCACTTGAGGAACCATATATATATTTGGGGTACTTTGAGTCATAGCTGTCTCACCTTCTCCAAACAACATTTAGGCAGCAGTAAAAAGCTGTATGTAATTCAGATACTTATGAGTCAATTGATATCAGCCACTTCAGAAACTTGATGTATTAAAGAATTTAATAAATATGTGTACAATAAGACCACTCCCTAATGTACTTTTTCATAAATATGAATTTAAGTTGGGAGTCCAGAAGAAAGACCAAGAAATGGTTTTGGAGGAATTGATATTTGCCATGGACTTTGAAGACGGGGAAAAACGTAACAAGCAGAGGTGAGCAGGACAGCCCAGTGGCAGCCTGGGCTTGATCGGGAAGAAAACACATCCAGCTGGTCTACGGGCCAGGACACTTGGGTATGTCCCAACCCACTGGCAGCGCCCTTCTCAAAAACTGAAAAGGAGCCTTCTCAACTTCTCCGACTGTGGCAGTGGCACTCATAACACCAGGCATGACCGTGTGGATGTAGCTCTGAGCAGCGAGCAGCTTTGCCTGGGGAGGAGGTGGGAGAGAGACTAAGACAACCCCTCTCCTTGTCTAGTTTGTAATCACTGAAGAATCATTTCCAGATCCCAAACTTCACAAACACACGGCTAACGTGAAGGTATCCTCTTTCAAGGCGAGTTTGGCACATGGCCACTACCCATTCCTACCTACCCTGAGAAGAGACACAAGAAAAAATGGGGAGAGGAGAGTAGGCGTAGGAAGAGAAGGAAAGAAACAAAAGCACACATAGGTTTAGAAATTTTAAATAGATACATTTTTAGAGCAAAAATAATAAAGTCCAGGAAATCTTGAGATATGTATTAAAGGTTGGTGTAGTAATAAAAATAGTTATCAGTTCCTTGAGGGCTTACCTTCAGCATTGGGTTCACATCTCCTTAAATCCTGATCATGACCCTATACTCTCATACCCATTTTATAGATGAGGATACTGAAGCTTCCAGGGTGAATAACTTAACAGCTTTTAAGTGGCTGAGCCAGACTGAGCCCAGGTTACAAACTCCAGAACCCATATTCCTTACCCCTACTTTAAAGCACTTAGTTACAATGATGGGCTTCTACTTGGTTACATTACTTTGAGTTCAAAGACAGGCCTTTTCTTTCTTGCTCAGAAATCTTGATCCAGAATTGATACATAACACTAGCACCTTCTTTTCAATGCTAATACTAACCCAGCACCTCCTTCCTTGTCAACAATTTTAAAACGATATTTATCTGTATGACTCCAGAAGGACTCAATCCCACATTCCATCTCTATATTGTTACCATCAATTCTCGTCCTTTGACTCTTGCTGCAATATATAAACATATTTTGGTCCACTTTGGACCTCTGCACCTTCACTCCCAGCTCCAAGCACCCACATAGTCCTGGGAAGAAAAGTCTAGAAACTAAGTAAGTTGCACATTGCTCCTGGCATAATAATAAAACTGTCAGTCAGGCGAAGCCTGGGTCTGTTTTGGAACATGAGTAATTGATAACAACAGCAAATTCTGTCTCTAGTTGTCTTTCTAAGACACCCAGGTGGTTTCCATTTAAGCTTTAAACACATAATACATATTTTATGTACTTTGAAGTTTGTCAGAATCTAACTATGGACAAAAAAAATAAAACCATTGAAATGATTTTTACCACAAACTACATGTACACCAGGCATAAATAAATAATTCAGTTCATACCAGTGTCAGAAATGAGGAGATATCAGAAACCAGACAGGCCTGCTCTTTCATTTTTTTAGTGATGAAAACTGAGGCCCCAAAAGCTGGGGTGACTTGCATGAGGACCCAGTTGAGCCATGTGCAGGAGGTCAACACATTTACTCCCTTCATACTGTGGCTACTTGGGTTCAATTTTGAGATTTTAGACTGCTATTTTTATTATTAATTTATTTTAAAAATTATTTTATTCATTATTTTCAGAGAGAAGGGCAGGGAGGAAGGAAGAAAGGGAGAGAATCATCACTGTGTGATTGCCTTCCACCTGCCTCCAGCTACTGACCTGGCTGGAGACTTGCCTTGCAACCTGGTTATGTGTTCTGGCTGGAGAATCAAACCAGCAACCTTTGGGTTCACAGGCCAGCACCAATCCACTGAGCCACACCACCCAGGGCCTGACTGCTATTTTTTTAAAAAGATTTCATTTACTTATTTTTAGGGAAAGGAGAAGGAATGGAGAAGGAGAAGAATACAAACCTCAATATGAGAGAGAAACATTAATTGGTTGCCTCTTCAGTGAACCCCCACTGGGGACCACCCACCACCCAGGCATGTGCCCTGACTAGAAATCAGAACAGTGTCTTTTCACTTTGCTGGACAACACCCAACCAACTGAGCCACTGTAGTTAGGGCTTGGCTGCCTTTTTTTTTTTTTTTTTTTTCTTTTTTAAGATTTTATTTAACATTTTTAGAGAGAGTGGAAGGGAGAGAGGCAGAGAGGGAGAGCAACATTAATGTATGGTTGCCTTTCACCTGCCTCCCGCTATAGACCTGGCTGGAGACCTGGCTTGCAACTTGGTTATGTGTTCTGGCTGTGTTGGCTGCTTTTTTTAAGTGGCTCGTTTCTAAAATAACAAGTAAAGACAATTCTGAAGTGTGTCTTCAGGTAAAGGTAAGGTCTACTTGAATCTAAGAATGAGAAAGTTGCCCAAATGAATTGACTGTTTCAAATGTACATTATGGACTTGAAGGGATTCATAACATATTATCCCCAAATATGCTGCCTTGGCATATTGATTATTTTGAGCTGAAGGCACTTGAAAAACAACAGATGCCAAAGGTTGTCTCTGGCTTGTGCCTTTCTACCTAAAAGTAGGTCATAAAATTCCCTTTGAGAAAGCCGCCCTCCCTATACCAGGGAGAGTACTTTCTTATCACCAGAGACAGGCAGTTGACACCAAAATGAACTTGTACAAACAAAGCTACTAAAATAATAACCCTGATCTTCCATTAGTTTCTCTGATGTATTTTCTAGTCATTGTTCCACAGTCGACTGCCTCAATCGGCTTTGTCTTGTCATACTCCACAACTTACTATTCTCTGTGCAAAAAGGCATATAAGCTTCTGGGCCTAAATCACTGATACATGATTTAATCTCCCACCCTCTTCTCAATGCTTCCCAAATTCCTTCACGCTTATCCCCGTCAACCACAGACACAGCTGTCTAAGCAGAAGGCCACTATTACACACCACGTGATCAGGACAAGGGAATGGTACACATTCTTAGTGTTCTGGGAGTGGCAACTCTACAGACATTTCCTTCAAAAGACATCTCCTTTAAAATCTATGGCTCTCAAACTCACATTTTGACAAAGTATAAGGTTAAGTCTGCTGTAGAATAAAAGGAATTCTTAAAGTAATCAACTAGTACCAGGGCTTCATGAAAGAAAACACTGCTTTAATGCTTCCCCAAACCAGAACGACATAATCTCCAAATAAATTTCTTGAACAAGAACAGTTGAAAACCTTAAGTCACACACACTCACACACACAGGAACACACATACTATATTCTTAATTTTGATCACTTCACTATGGACTAATTGCAGTCTACAGACTGACCTTTGAAAAGCATAGCTATAAGTAATAGAAGCCATTAATGTTCTCAGAAGAGAAATAACAAGAATATAGTTGTTAAAGAAAGAGATGTCTGATGACATAGATAATGGATTAAGGAGTTAAAGAACAGGTTGACAACTGCCCCCATGTGCTACTGATAAAGCAAACCATATCCTTCTGCCCCTTAAAGGACTAAAAACAACCTAATTTTTCTCAGATGTATACAATATATGAGTATGCCTAATTGAAAACTGAGAGTGGAAGTACAATACTAGAGGGTTATACTAGGTGATGAATAAAACACACACACACACACACACACACACACACACACACTAGGTGATGAATAAAACACACACACACACACACACAAACTGAAGATAAGCACAGAGGAGTTGGGGAGATGGGAGGTGGGAGGTAGGATGGAGAGGACCAGGAAGTGGGGGAACACTGCAACAGTGACAGGAGGGCTGTTGATTAAACCCATTTCCTCTTCTGCTTAGACACAAAAGTAATTTACATTTCCAGACTCCCTTGCAGTTAGTTGTGCTATGTGACACAGAACTGATGTGGAAGCAATAGTAAGTACTTCCAGCTAGCAGTACCTCTTTCCACTCTCTTTCCTCACCTGCTGGCTGGATGCAGAGGATTCTGAGGCCCTAGAGATGGATGGGCAGAGGTATAAAATGAAATGAACCTAATCTCAGAAAGAATACATGGGAGTCTCCCTGCCAGCCAGGAAAAACTGGTATACACATGAGAGAACACATTTGCTAGTGTGAAGCCACTGCAATGTTTGAGTTTGTTACATCAGCCAGCATTACCCTAAAGGTAGTGTATCCATCTATCAGGCTTAAGTTTTAAAGAAATGCAACAGCTTTATTGAGATATGATTTATATAAGTTTAAAATTCAATGGTTTTAGCCTATTCATAGAGCTGTGCTAATTCCAGAACATTTTATTATTTTTATTTCTTAAAGATTTTATTATTTTTAGAGAGAAGGGCAGGGAGGGAGGAAGAAAGTGAGAGAAACATCAATGTATGGTTGCCTTTCACCTGCCTCCAGCTATAGACCTGGCTTGCAACCTGGTTATGTACCCTAACTGGGGAATTGAACCAGCGAACTTTGGGTTTGCAGTCTGGCGCCTTGTCCACTCTGTGCCACAAGCCAGGGCTCAGACCATTTTAATCACTTCACAGTGACACACTATACCCACCAGCAGTCTCTCCCCATTTCCTTCCAACTCTTCCAGCCCTTCATAACCACTCATCTTTCTGTCTCTATAGATTTGCCTATTCTAGTCATTTCCTTTAAATAGAACATTACAATATACTGTCATTTGTGATTAGTTCCTTTTATTTAGCACAATGTTTTCAACATTCATCAATGTAGTATATATTAGAATTTCATTTCTTCTTATTGCCAAATAACATTCCATTGTATGGATAGACCATAATGTACTTGTGCATTCATTAGCTGATGACTCATGACCAAGTTCTTCTTATTTTTTGCTATAGGTTCTGTAAAATATTATACCACCATACTGACAAGGAGACTCATTTATCTGGAGGATGTGCACACATACTCAAATTCTTATTGGTTAAAACCATCAAGATTTTTTACAAAAAAGTAGTTTATTTGACTTAAAATCACAAGACTTTAAACTCCTGTTTGCATAGTAACATACAAAGTCTCCGAGAGTGTAAAAGGTAAACAGACAAAACAAGAGGAAAGCACATGGTCTCATACCTTTTAATATAAGAATTGTAAAGAAAAAATAATGCATTGCAGCCACTCTGGCTGCAGCATCCAAGAGAATGTACTTTAGGGAGGAACCCAAGGAACCAAACCTAATATCAACACAAAGTAATTAAGTAGAAATGAGGTATTGCTGGATCAGGAGAAAAAGTTCATTAAAGGAATCAAGTCTCAGTGTTTTTCTAAAGATAAATCCTAGCTAGTCTAAAAATCATTAAATCTTAATGACAGAGTCAATTTGTTGGTGGTGTTTACAAATGAAATATTAAAATATTTCTGCGGCTTGGAAGTTTTATATTGTGATTGCTTTTCCATGTTAGAGAAGTTAAATTTCCGAGAAGATTTACAAGATGGGAGAAAAATTCTGAAGACAGAAAAATGCTGCTTCTGTGTTCACTCTCCTTAGGTCATCAGGAGGACAGTCACAAAGAAAGGATTGACTCTGCCTGCCCTGCATTCATTTGATAGACACTTATCAAGCACCCCTTGTTTCCCAGGCACTATGGTGGTGCTGGGAATGTAGAGCCATGAGCACAGAACGTACATAGTAAGACCTATAAGAGCGTCATGGATAAAGGGGAAACTTGGAGAGAATGATTAATTCTGAGTTCCTTGTCTCAATGGCAAATACATTATACTGGGTCTTTAAGGATGAATGCATTTGCTGGGTGAGGAAAGGAAGGGAATTTTGGGTATTAAGAATGGGAAGCAGTAAGTGCAGTGGGAACAGCTGCTGTGGGTTGGTAGAGCCTATTTACTTGTCTAATCTCCACCCACTTCAACATGTTTCTCCATGACAAGAACCATGATTTGTTTACCAATGTTTCCATATCACTACTTTCTTAGGAGATAATAATCATTTAAAGGTTACTTCTGGAGAATAAATCATGGTCTATAATATTTTAATATAATATTCATTCTATTTTATTAGGTTGCTACATCTTAGGATGAAATTATTGAAGTGATAGGAAGAAATTTCATACTTTGATTGGAAATAAACACAATGCTCACTTTACTAGCAAAGAGCTGGATACAGGCATAACAAAGATGTCTGAGTCTAAAAAATGGATAGAAAATTAGGTGGGATTCAACATTAATATTTGGCCTTTTTCTTTACTTTATATTCTACCCTGATCCTCCCTTTCTAAGGCATCATGGTAAATACTAAGAAGAAAGTGACAGAAGCGATGTCCAGACAGTCAGGCCCTTGACATTCATTTCCATACCAAGGTAAGTGTTTGTTATTAATTAGTATCAAAGCCTATCTTAAATGCTTGTAGTAGTAGTGGAGAGCACTTTTGAAGAAATCACTTCAATAATGTACATTTATAATAAATTCTTCAACTACTTTCCACACACACACAAAAAAAGAATGGGAAGGACAAAAATTTGAAGCCATGAAAAGAGCATGGCAGGTTCTGGAAAAACGGTATACAAGGCAAAATTATAGGGAATAAAAGTTGGCTGAACACTAGTTTGAGTTCAGTCTTTAAAGGGACTTATATGGCAAGCATATGAGTTTATATTTTGCTTTTTAGCCAGTAGAGAATTAGCATTTTTAAAAAAATAAGCAATTACATGGTTGGACTACTTTAAAATTGTTACTATGAAAAATACACACACACTATAATAATAAAAGATTGTCATATATACAGTGACCACTTAACTGTTGACTTTTTTAGTTTTGTTTTATTTACATAAATTTAAAGCAAATCTTACTTCATTTCACCTTTACATGTCTATGTAGGAATATGTTCTTATCTAACCACAATCTATTTTCACATCTAACCAGCTGAATAATATCATATTAGCATCATTTAACCATTTGTGACAGAAACATCCTTAATTATCTCATAATTATCTTTTTTTAATAGTAGGTTTTGTTCAAATGAGAACCCCCAATTAATTTCCCATGTTGTGATAACTTGTAATGATTCTTAAATATCTTAATTTAGAGTACTTCTATTTGTCCCATCCTCTTTCAAAAATCCCCATGTCATTGACTGGTATAATGTCCTGATATCAGGCCCACACATTTCATTTATCTGTTTACTTCCTTATTGGTGTGATTTAACTTCTTGTCATATTTCCTGTTTGCTATAACAGGTAATTTACTCTAAAAAGCCTAACTAAATTAAGCTTCAATTTTTTTAAAGGCAGGAATACTATATAAGTAGCATTGTATAGTTTATGTCGCATCTCATTGAGAAGCACTTGATATGTGATGCCCCACAGAGAGTGATGCTATGATTGATGATCAGATTTGCTTTGAAGAAGATGGCTTTACTCATATTGTGAATGAGATGGACTATGGTGAAGCCATTTTGGTAGCAGGAAAATCACGCATTATAGTATTACGGAAGAAATGAAGTGGAGGAATAGTATATAAACAGAGAGTGCCATATTAAAAATTATTCTGGAGAAGAATTATTAAAAGATTGGAAATTTACCACAAGTTTGAATGGGGAATGGGAATTGGAGCAGGTGAACAAGTGGTGAAGACAAAAAAATGTAAGCTCATGACAATGGAGAACTAAGTGTTGCTCAATACTGAATCCCTAATGCATTGTGCTTGCTATGCAGTAGGTATTCAATAAATATTTGTTAAATGCATATACGATTGCTTAGATGGTTGGATAGATGGTGCTGAAACATTTAAAACAGAAAACTAATTGGATATTCATACTCATAATAGCTGGGAAAAAATAGGAAACATCCTTCAAATTTGACCTGCTTTTAGGATATTTGTCTATGGCTTATTAGCACCTCAAAAAATGCCTAATGTTTTAAAGTATATTCAAACTGTACAGTATAGACCAAACAAATGTAAATTTATTCTTGAACTGCAAATCCATATTATAGGAACATGTGAATAAACTTTTGGTCTAAAAGCATACAGAAGTTTTGGAAAGTATCTAGAATGATGATAATGTGAGAATTTAAGCATGTTCACTTGGTGTCATTTCGTACGGGAAAGTCAAGAGCATGAAAGATTAATAATGATAGATCAAGAAAATCAAATCAGGGTCCTTGAAAAGATGAAATCAATAAGCTGATAGTCAGGTTAATTAATTTAAAAAGGGAGATGATACAAATGACTAATACCAAAAATGAAAGAGGGGATGTTACTATAGATCCCGCAGGCATTAGAAGAATAATAAAGAAATATTATGCTTACAAATTTGATAAGCTATATGAAGTGTACCAAATTCTTGAAAGGTACAACCCACCAAAACTCACACAAGAACAAATAAAAAATTTGAACAGGCTATACTTATTAAAGAACTTGAATCAATAATTATAGCCTTCTAAAATAGCATCAGGCTCAGACAGGTTCACTGATGAATTCTAGCAACTAACTTTTTTCCAGGAGGAAAAAGTAGAGGGAATACTTCTAATATTATTCTATGAGGGCAGAATTCATCCTAATGACCCAATCAAAGACATTACATGAATAGAAAACTGCAGACCAGGATCTTTCATGGACATATATGTATATACAGAAACATTTAATAAAATATTAGCAAATTGAACCCAACAATGTATGTAAAGAATTATATAATCATGGCAAAGTGGGATTTATCCCAGGTATTCAAGGTTGTTTCAACATTCAAAAATTAATTAATGTAATCATACCAATAAGCTAAATTAAAAAATCACATGATCATATCAATAGATAGAGAAAAAGTATTTGACAATAGTCAATACCCATTTATGATAAAACTCTCAGCAAGCTAATAGAGGAGAAATTACTGAACTTGAGAAAGAACACTACAGAAAAACCTACAGCTAACATCAGACTTATTGATGAGAAACAAGACAAGGATATCCTCTGCCATAACTGCTTTTTAATATTGTACTGGAAGTCTTAGCTGCTGCAGTAAGACAAGAAAAGGAAATGTAAGGTAAATAGAATGTGAAGAAATAAAACTGTATTCACTCACATAGGACATGATCATCTATGTAGAATACCTGAAAGAACATCTACTAAATTTTGCAAGTAACTATAGCAGGTTTGCAGGATATAAAGTTGATATGCGAAAGTCAATTGCTTTTCTATATGCTATCAATGAATAAGTAGAAATAAAACACAATGTTATTTACAGAAATAAAATTCTTAGGTATATTTAAAAATAAGTAAAATAATTATATGATGAGGATGATAAAACTCTAATGAAGATATCAAAGAATAACTAAATAAATTGAGAGATATTTTATTGTCATATGTAGGAAGACTCAATATTCTCAATATTATCAAGGTATTAGTTCTTCTTAGCTTGATCTATAGAGTCAATGCCATCCCAATCAAATTCCCAGCAAGCTAGTTTGGAGTATGGACAAACTGATTTAAATTTTATAGGGAGAGTCAAAAGATTCAGAATAGCCAACACAAGGTTTAATGAGTGAATAAAGTTGGAGGATTAATACTACCTAACTTCAAGGCTTAACTATAAAGTTATAGTAATCAAGACAGTGTAAGAAGAGGTAGACAAATAGGCCAAAAAACAGGATAAAAAGCCCAGAAATAGACCCACATAGATACAGTTAATTGAGCTTTGACAAAGAAGCAAAGGAGCAAGGAAAATCTTTTCAATAAGTTGTGCTGAAACAATTGCACATCCACATGTAAAAAAAAAAGAAGAATCTAGATTCAGACTTTCATTCTTCATAAAAAATGGATCATAGGCATAAATGTAAAACACAAAACTAACTCCTAGACAAAAACATAGGAGAAAATCTAGGTGATTTTTGGTATGGCAATAACCATTAGATATAACACCAAAGATATGATTCATGAAAGAAATAGCTGATAAACTAGACTTAATTAAAATTAAAAATTTCTCAGTATAGTGATTGTGGGGTGGAGAGGGATATAAGGGGACTAAATGGTAATAAAATTTTTTAAATAAATAAAATTGAAAAACTTCTATACTACAAAAGACAATGTCAAGAGAATGAGAAGATAAGGTACAGATTGGGAAAATATTTGCAAAAGATACATCTGATAAAGGACTGTTATCCTAAATATTAAAAACAAAAATCTTCTTAAAACTCAACAATAAGAAAATGAACATTATTAAAAACAGGACCAAAGATTTGAGGATGATATACAGATGGCAAGTATATAGAAATATTTAAATATCATATATCATTAGGTATTTGCAAATTAATACATAATAAGATCCACTACACATGCACTAGAATGGCCAAAATCTAGAACACTGATAATACCAAATGCCAACAAAGGTGAGAGGCAACAGGAACTTAGATTTATTGTTAATGAAAATGCAAAATGGTACAGCCCATTTGGAAGACAGTTTAGCAGTTTTCTATTAAATTAAACATATTCTTACCATACAATACAGCAATTATACTCCTTTACATTTACCCAAATATATTGAAAACATGTCCACACAAAAACTTTCACACAGATGTTTATCACAGATTTATTCATGATTGCTAAAACTAGGAATCAATTGAGATGTCCTTTAATAGATGGATGGATAAATAAACTGGTTCATCCAGGCAAAGCAATATTGAGATAACAAGCTATGGAAAGATATGAAAAAAGTTTTTAATCCAAATTTTTAAGTGAAAAAAGCCAATCTGAAAATAAATTTTATTCAACTTTCAGTTATAAAATGAATAAGTTCAGGTGATCCAATTTACAGGAGGGTGGTTATAGTTAACAAAACTATACTTTATACTTAAAGTTATCGAGAAAGTAGATCTTAAATGTCCTCATCACAAAAAAAGAAATTTTAATTATCTAATGTGCTAGAGGTATTTAACTAACCTACTGTGGTAATCATTTCATAAGATTAAGTCTATCCAATCATTACATTGTACAATATTTATACGTGACATATAACTATGTTATATATCAAATATATTTCAAAAATATCTGAAAAAATAAGTTAATTGAAAACATAATAGGTAAGGAAAGTTATAATGCTTACAAAAATAAAACTTGAAAGACCCATATAGGTCATAAGGCAAAGTCTCTGTTCTTTAATCATGGTGGTATTTTCCCATTTACTTTATTCAAGTAACATCTTTTTCTATCTGAGAGATTACTCCCTTTTCTGTTCTAAATGTTTAAAAATATCTGGTGGTGTTTTTGTTAGTAAGGTAGGAAAGTTTGTATTATCTTATTCCTTACTTCCTGCCAAATTGACAGCATCAATTGTCATTAATAGCTACCTTTCAATGGCTCATAAAGTGAAAGGTTCACATATGTTTTACCAATACATACTTTTAAAATCCTTCCTCTCCCCTTTTCCTAATTAGAAAATCTGATTCAAACTGCTTTACTGCAAATTAGGCATTTATTAGTTGACATAAGTCAACGAATTGGAATGACATTGCCTTCAGACAGACTGTTCCAGGGACTCAAACCACTCAAACTACACCATGATGTTTAGCAATGGAGTCTTCTTTTTATGTAGGGACTCCTTCTTAAGCTCCTCTATTTAGAAGCTGTAGCCTCAGTTCCCAGCTTCCTAGGTTTAAGTTCAAAAGAATAGAGACAGTACCACATCCCTGTAACTCCCAAATAATTCCCAGAATGCATTCTGATTCAACCAATTTAAATACTTTGTCCATCTTTGATCCAATCACTGTGGAACTTTCAGTTATATAAGCTTCAGTATTTCATATTTTGATTGGCCAGGTCTGTACCATATGCTCTGTGCCATATAGAGGAATGGCTAGTTCCAAAGAACATTTTGGACGCTGATACTAGAAAAAGAGTAAATGCACTCTAGGATGGCAAAAAAATTAATATGCTCCCACAGTTATTCTGTTGTCACTATCATCCCCACCTTACAGATAAAAAACTGAAATCCATCAAGTGTTGTGGTTAGGGGTTAAACTCAGGTCTCCTTCTTCTTAGTTATTCCACTCCACTCGATTGCGCTGCATACTAAGATAAATACTCATTACTCTGAAAATGAATGAAAGACTCTTTCTTTCCAAAAGTGTACTTTTTCTTGCTTGATAAAAGATTTTGAAAGCAAAATATATTTTTTTCAAAATATAGGTTGTTATCCCAAATGTCTCTGAAATCAAAGTGATGAATGAAATACAAATCAGCTCCTAAGAAAGATGATGGTCCTAAGGGACAATGAATGCTCATTATTCTTAATCGATCTTAAAAAGGTCCCGTGATTCAAACAGCAAAGTAGCTAGCTAGCAGAGTATGCTGAGGTGGGTTGTTTAGCACTAGAAAAATCAGCCTAGTGCTCATCTAATAGTTTACATAGTTTCTGGTTTAAGTTCCAACATATTCTGGCTGAATGATTAATTTCCCCCAATAAAAGGAAGATAGTAAAATAAATATACCTTTCACCCAGTGTAATAACTGGTCTGAGTTGAACCTAGCTGAAGTCATAACAACCTGGAATTATTTACCTGAAATAAAATTTGCCTTGACATAAAAAATAAATTTATTAATGGAAGTGAGATCAATATTTAAAATACAGACTATTTTATTTTAGTTCCTCCCACTCTTTGATTTCTCCTAGCAATACAGAATGGTAAAACTAGTAAGTCTTTCTTGATACGCTAAACTTTAAATTGTACAAGGACAAAGACCATTCCTATTGTATGCACTGCCTGGCATCTACAGAGATTAGCACAGGGAAGATAAATAAAGTGGGCAGAATCAATGAGCAAGTAAATGATTTATTTAACTTTCAGCTTTTCCAACTGTGAAATACTTTGTTTTCTAGAACTCTAAGCCAAAATTTCAGTTATTCCCACTGTAACCCCAATTTTAGAAATTTCTCCTCCTCTTCAGAACTACCTTTGTATTTAAGGCCCATGTTCCTTTCACTTAGAATTTATTTATTGCCTCATCATGTATATATCATCAGATATATCTGATGTCAGAAACCTAAGTTTATCCTTTTCATATCCCTTACAACTTAATATAGTCCTCCAATGTTTAAATATGAACTTCTACTTATTTCTGATCATGTGGAGTTTTCAGATTGACACACTGAAGAGAAATTTAATATAATGTTTAAAGTATAAAATAAATAAATAAATAGAAACCAGGTCACAGAAAATAAGAGTCCATAAACAAAAGGAAGGGATAAATTATTTCAGTGTTAATTAGATAATTATACTTGGGCAATAAATTGGTTCCAAGTTTTAAAGCACAAAAAACAAGAAGGAAGACACCCAAGTTTCATGTCAGAAAATTGTGCGTTGGCAGAAACATTGTTTCCTCTGAAGTTAAGTTGAAGTTTACTAGGGGTCACTGTAGTAGAAAACAAATGGCCTTTGGAATCAGGTGGTCCTGGTTTTACACCCCAGGGCATTTAAGCATTCTAGACTTCAGCATCTTCATTTGGAAAATGAGGACTTTAATAACTACAAACCCCTCAAGATTATTGTAAAGAGTGTTATTATTAAGCTAATCAAATCATCACCATCATCATCATCATCATCATCTCAATTATACTGCCTGCTTACTATAACTGTGCTGAGGGCCCTATGTGTAATAGTCATTTCCCTCCCATTTCCTCTTATGAGGGAGGCAGCTGAAGCAGTGGGATGAAGTAACTGGCCTCAGGTCCCACAGCTGGCCAACTGTGTGACTGTCAGTGGGCACTGGATCAAAGTTAATTCCCTTTTCCTTGCACCACCACATTTTCACAAAAAGAATAATCGGTGCAGCATGATTTCTTACATGCATCATTTCCTCAGGACTCTGTGGTATCCTTGGACCACATCTGGACCAATATAATAAGGAAATGGTAGATGACACAGAAATCTCAAGTCTTTCAGGAATTATACAATATACTTTCTGTGTGTCTTCTTTGCATGTTTGTACACATTAGTTTAGACTAGTCAGGTTAGACCATAGCTTTCTCAGACTAAACCTGACCGAATTTTCCCTGGTTGCTGATTGCCTCCAGCTTCATCCCATTACTCTCTGTCTCTAAGGAAATCCTAGTTCCAGGGGAGGCAGAAATCAAAAGAGCATTTACCACTTAGCTATAGGAGAGTCAATGGATTGAGAATGAAGAGTCATTAGTTCAAGTTCAGACATGCTGCTCCTTGGGAAGGTCACTCTAAAATGAATATTTCTGTTGAGAGAGTGAATAAGCTGGACAACCTCAGTAATTATCTGACTGCTTCTTCAGGGACCTGTCTCAGGGACTCAGAGACTGCTACTTCGGGGTAAAGTGGAGATTAAGGATGTCCTCAACCACTAGCTCAATCCTGGTTGGCTCCAGTATTATTGGTTTTTATTTACTGGGTGTTGACTGTAATTTGGTTTAAAAAGGGGCTTCTGATCCATTGAACTAGATCATTGATAATGGTCTAGCTTAATATGAATGCACATCCATTCCTGGCTGTACTGACTGCACTAGGTGGGACCTCTGTGTTACAATTTGTCACTAGAAGTTGGTGGAGCAGCTTTAGTAAGAGAATTAAGGTAAAGACTTTCTTTTTTCTCTTTGCTAACTTCTGACAAGAAGTACTATATTTCAAATGATATTATCTCTGAAATTAGCAAAGAGGTGGCCAAAGAAAGACACTGGTTACAAGTGAGGGCAAATAAATTGGAAAATTATTTACTGCCTCCAACAAGTTAGCTGGATGAAAAAAGAACCCTTTCTCCCCTTTAGCTCTGTGCAGAAGAAGTAAACAAAACATTCCATTCAATGTGATTCAGAATTTCCCAGATGCTAAACCAATCAGCCCACTGGAAAGCTCTAAATCACTAGGACTTTCCCAAAGCATTTCAGGGCACAGAAACATCTCTTGTGAAAGAGACAGAGGCAGACTGGACTGCCCACCAGACTCACAGTCAGGAGATCTGGTCATGGTCTCCTCTGCTTCACCTTGTTTGGAACTGGGCAAGTCACCGTCTTCTCTGGTCTTGGTTTCTGACATGTTACCAAAGTCCCTTCTTGCTATAATACAGTGTGTTCCTCCAAATAATCTAGGAGTCAGCCTAATGGATAGCCCCAAATCCTCTGATTTATGTTACACTTCTCAATATTGAAGTAGAAATGCCTCAAGTCCTTACCATGTAGCCCAGCAATTTTCAACCAGTGTGCCACAAGAATTTTCAAAACATGAAATATCTGACTATCTAGTTAGGGGCACTGACTTCCTCTCCCTTAGACTGCCAAATAAAAAAATGACAACAGCTAACACAACACTAGCCGTCTGGTGTAAATGCCCTGTCCTGAACCATAAATATACTGTATAGGTCATCCTTCCCAAGTCTCCTCCTGGGTAATTCCTGGATATTTGAAATGTTACAACTTTATTTTATAGAGTAATTCAGCTCTCTCTTTCTTTTCGTAATGATTTTCCTTTGCCATGCCCTGGGGCTTGTTTTCTACAGCTAAAAAGGCCAAAGTATCTTTTCTAATTGCTCTCTCTGTTCTATGGTTTCTTTTTCTTTTCTTTTCTTTTTTTTTAAGATTTTATTTATTATTTTTCAGAGAGAGGGAAAGGGAGAGAGGCAGAGAGAGAAAGAAACATCAATGCATGGTTGCCTTTCACCTGCCTCCAGCTGGTGACCTGTCTTGCAACCTGGTTACATTACCCTGGCTGGGAATCAAACCAGCGATCTTTGGGTTCGCAGGCCGGCACCTTAACCACTGTGCCACCAGCCAGGGCTTATTCTTTAGTCTCTTTGTAAAATGGGAAAAATCATTTTGTGGGTTATTGTGAGGCTTCAATGAGATGATGCCTGCTTTTTACCCCATACCCATATAGCACTGTGTCACAGTAGGTGCTCAGTTTAATGTTAGCTGTTATTCACTATTGGTATTTGCAATACTAGATAATCTTTTAGGATTGTTTTGAAGATTAGAGACAAAGTGTAATACAGGGCCTGCCTCATTGAAGGCCTATAAAAACATGTAAATGTGTTAATGTTTACAGAGAGTTTACTCAATGCCAAGTGCTCTTCTCTTTATGCACATCTAATATTCACAGCAGTTGAGAGAGGTAGGTGCTGTTCTTATCTTCATTTGACAGATGAGGAAGCTAAAGGAAACTGAAGTTAAGTAACTTGCCTAAGGTCACACAGCTGGTTAGTGACATAACTCAGACTTAAACTCAGGCAATTTGGATGACTAAATTTGGAATTTATTCATCACGTTGTTTTGCCTTTTGATTTTTCTTTTAGTAGCATTCATAAATAAATGAAGATAAAAGTTTCATTAATGCATATTTTGGCTATAGGAATTTGTATCAAGGACAAATTCTCTCAAGATACTTAAAAAGTAGCTTTTGGCAGTTCACTAGGTCTTCCAGGAATGTTATCAAGAAGTCTGGTTTTTTAAAATTGTTTACCATAAAATTCATCTTGTTTCTAAATAGAACCATGCTGCCTAATGCTAAATTACTAGATTTCAACAGCTGAAGCAAGCAAGTATTGGATTTCAGAGTTTCCTCTATTTGTTTTAGATGTATTTGCTTTCAGGATAATATTCTAATGGAACTCATACAACCAAGTAAGCCAACAAACAGCAAAATCATTCTGGTACTTATTTTGTAGTCATACAATTGCTTCTATCCTGCATTCTAAGTAAGCATCCATAATTAGCTGCCCAGGAAAAAGCTAAAGTTAAGATTATTTTTCTAAATTCAAACCAAGCATTTTAGAGGTCAACTTCAGGGTTAACTAATCCAGTAAAGGAACTAAACAGGATTTGGGTCTCTAGGCTCCCTGCTGCAGATTAGTGATGAGATGGTCTACTGCCCTTCTTGAAAGGAAAGCCTTTCCTTGGGGAGTGTGAGTGAGTAGACATGTGGTTGGCTGCCAAGCCAGTACCCATTTCTTCTCTCCCCTGTCCTAACATCTTACCTCTTTTCAACATATCATCTGGACTTCTTTTCCTCTACTCACCCATGTGTTCCAAGGAATGCTAAGCCCCTCCTCCCTGCCTCCAGCAAGTGGATCCTGATGATCCTGATTAACCTCAGCCATCACAGCCATCTTGTTCTCCTGGCTAAATCTTTGAGTGAGAAACAGACTCCTCGACTGAAATGTGAGATGCTGGCTCCGGGCTTCTGAGAAACATATCTGGGTTCTAAACAGAGACGCCCCAGAGACAGCTCTTTTTTGCCTCTGGACTTTGTTTTATTTGAAGGTAATGGCTGCACCACTCATAGTCATTTTGCAATGCTGAGGATGGCCAAATAGCGAGAAGAAAGCCTGAGTCTTTGATGAAACTATGAAGTCATGTGCACTTCTGTGCCTAGAGTATGTTTTTGGCGCTCTCTATTTTTCAATTGTGTAAGATAATTATCCTTATTGTTTAAGGCAATTTGATTCAGACTTCCCTCTTATTTGAAGCTCTGAACATTCTAAGTCATAGTATCAGTTTGTATATTAGGAAGACAGGGTAAACTGGGCTGCTTTTAGGGAAAGAAGGTAGCTCTAACATAGGCAGGGATAACACGGAAATTGTGGATCTGCCCAAACCTTAAACGTGGCAAATCTGTCAGCCTGCTACCCAAAGTATGGTCCATGGAGCAGCAGCATTGACCTCACCTGCAACCTTATTAGAAATGCAGAATCTCAAGCCCTACCTCTGACCTACTGCATCAGAACATGCACTTGAACAAGACTGGTAGGTATTTCCTATACACATTAAAGTTAGAGAAGTATTTATCAGTTATAGGATACTTGGGTCCGGGAGAAGGAGGAGAAAGGGGCCCAGCAATATGGTTCTCCAGGGATTTCTTGAGAAGCTTTGGAAACTCAGCTTCCTTTTCTTTTCTTTTTCCCTAGCTGGAGGGAAGGGCCTGGAAGTCATTTATATGTGCTGGCCCCTCCCCAGGTCCCCTCTTCTAATGATTATGATCATTGACATTGAAACCAAATTACAATGCCTGCATGGTAAGATTCTGGATTGTTCCTCTGAAGCCCAGGTGACAAGGGATGTCTCTCCTTGATATGATGGCTACCACAGAAGGCTCTTATTAAACCAAGGGAACCAACCATCACAAACCCAGCCTTTACTTATGAATTCAAGTCAGGGCAAAAAAAGTCAAATTGGAAGGGCAGGTTAACCCATAGCTTCCAGCTTAGTCAGGAGCTCAGGCAGGACCTGGTACATAATTTGTGGGGTTAGGTGCAAAATACAAATGCAGGGCCCCTTGTTCAAAACTATTAAGAATTTTAAGAAGGCAACAGCAGAGCACTAAAACCAAATATAGGGCTCTTATAAGCCTTATGCAACTGTATAGGTTGCACACCCATGACACCAGCCCTGCTGTCAGAATAAAATGAGGAAAAAAAGAAATGAATGCAATTGTCCTTGCTTTCAGAAAACTTTTTGCAATGAAGAGAAACAGTTTCTGTTCTGGTTCTGGTTGGTTCATGGTAAATGAGACTCTGTGGTAAAACCATTCATACTAAAATTAGTTTTTCATTTCTTCATTCAAACTTACTACATGCAAAATACATGACGAGTCTCTTGGATACAAAGACTAACAATAAAACAAAATGCCCAGTACTCATGGGGCTCACACTCCAGTGGGTACGTTAACATTAAAATAGGACTATAATCTGAGACAGCAGATTATTTAATGGAAAAATCCAAAAAGTATTAAGAATTTGAAATTGAATCCCAAATGCACAAAATCTAAGTGTCTTCTATAGATTAGTAAAGTTTCCTTCCTAACAAAAGCTCTTTGTGTATTGGCAAACGCTTTAAAATTTGTTTGTATTTTTTAATTAAATTTTTATTTAACTGTAGCTTGTGTATAGTCTTACATTGGTTATATTAGTTTCAGGTGTACAATATAGTGATTCAGCATTTTTATACCTTACAATGTGATCACCCTACTAATTCTAGTAATCATCTGTTACCATGTATATTATTAACTTACATTCCCCTTCCCTTTCTTACCTATCTCCCTACCCCTTCTCTTCTGGCAACCATGCTTTTGGTCTCTGTTTCCATGAGTCTTTTTGTTGTTGTTTGTTTGTTTCATTTTTAGATTTCACATATAAGTGCAATCATATGGTATTTGTCTTTCTCTGCCTGACTTATTTCTCTTAGCATAACACCCTTTATATCCATCAATATTGTTCAAATGGCAAGATTTCATTCTACTTTTTTGCTGTGTTATGCATATATAATATATGCATATACACACATGTATATGCGTGTATATATATATCATATATATAAACTTTGTCCATTCATCTACTGATGGACACCTAGGTTGCTCCCATATTCCCATATCTTGGCTATTGCCAATAAGGCGGCAAAAAACATAAAAGCACATATATCTTTTCAAATTATTTTCTCATTTTCTTTGGATGTATACCCAGCAGTGAAATTGCTGAGTATTACAGTATATCTATTTTTAGTTTCATGGGGAATCCCCATACTGTTTTCAATAAGAGCTGCACCAGTTTACAGTCCCACAAACAGTGCACATGGTTTCCTTTCCTCCACATCCTTTTTAAATGAGGTCAGGAAGTAGGCTGTTCTAGGTTTCTGGTTTCTGAGTTTCGGAGTTTCTGGTTGTAGGATGAGATACATCATTCTGCCTACATAGAAATGCTGCCTGGTGTGTGCCTATTTTTCTCCTGCATGAAATCTTGCTGCTGCTCCTCCTTTTCTTTAAAACATCCTCCCAAAACATCTATTCTAATCCCATTGCCAGAGGTGGGCAGGCCAAATGAAGTGACCCATTTTCCTGATGCATTTAGAGACTGCTTGATCGCTTAGCGGCCTTTTGGCTAAAATCAAGTGTAGAGACTTCTTGGCAAGGGCTCAGAGACCCAAACACGTGTAGGAGAGAACGGAGAAATCTGCAGTTAATGTCGGGCTCAAATTAGATTTAAAAAGAGGCAGGTTATTTTAGACCTTCCAAAGCCCAGACATAGTGAGAAATTTTCACATTTTCAAGCACCAAATCCAATGAACCTTTTGTGAGGAGTCTGATGCAGGTTGCCTTGGGACAGCTGATTGATTAGCAACCGTTGGCCATTAGCGGGGAGTGGGACATTCAACAGTCTTCCATCACAACCATTTGCACAAAAATCTAAAGCGATTTCACTGATTGAGATGTAGTTTATTCTTGGCATGTGGATAAAAATCCCTAAATTATAATTACTATTCCAGAGAGAACAGTGCATGTTGTGATGTGGTTGCTGGCCACTCAGCAAGTCATATTCTTCACTTGACCGCACATAAACCCCTACAGCCAAGAGCGCAAGTCATATTCGTACCTCAGGAAACCTACACGTGACTCCTTGTTGTGAGCCGAAAATACATTTTTAAAATACTGGAAAGCTGAATGCTACTACTATAATTGTCATTGGTCAAGCATGGCCTCGGAAAACATAATTTAACCAGGTTGACATTTGCTTACATCACCGGAACGACCATGATCAAGATCTAGGTTTTTCTGATGAAAACCTTTCCAAGTAGAGCAAACATTACGCTTGAAAAACCTGGAGGAACAGCTTAAGGCATCTTGTGTTATGTAACATTTTATCCATAATGGATTCACTCACCCGTTAAAAAACCGCCTTCTGGGGTAAAGACCCGGAGGCTGGAATCGGAAAAGGAACTCCCAGTTCCCAGCATTCCTAGTGGGCGGAGCTTCCCTTTGACCCCCCGCCTGCGTGCTACACATCCGGGCTTCTGTTACTAGGGAGGAGGGGAAGATGGAGGCCGCAAAGGTGCTGGTTCCCGTAGAGTGGATAAAGAACTGGGAGAAATCAGGGAGAGGAGAATTTTTGGATTTATGTTGGCTCCTCAGTGAAAATAGAAGCTATGGCAGTTCGACTTACAGAGATTTCCAGCGAGCTCTCTATGAGTTATCATACCATGTCATTAAAGGAACTCTGAAGCACGAACAGGCATCTAATGTCTTTAATGACATCGGTGAATTTCGTGAGGATTTGCCTTCCATTCTTGCTGATGTATTCTGTGTATTGGATATTGAAACAAACTGTTTAGAAGAACAAAGCAAGAGAGACTGTTTTACTCAATTGGTATTGGCGTGTTTGTGTTTAGTTTCGGACACGATTCTAAAGGAACGCCTGGATCCAGAAACATTGGAATCATTAGGGCTCATCAAACAATCACAGCAATTCAATCAAAGGTCAGTAAAAATCAAGACAAAACTTTTTTATAAGCAGCAAAAATTCAATTTGTTAAGAGAAGAAAATGAAGGTTATGCCAAGCTGATTGCTGAATTGGGGCAAGATTTATCGGGAAATATTACTAGTGACTTAATCTTAGAAAATATCAAATCTTTAATAGGATGCTTTAATCTGGATCCCAATAGAGTTTTGAATGTCATTTTAGAAGTGTTTGAATGCAGGCCAGAATATGATGACTTCTTTATGTCTTTATTAGACTCTTACATGAATATGTGTGAACCGCAAACACTGTGTCATATTCTTGGGTTCAAATTCAGGTTTTACCAGGAACCAAATGGAGAGACTCCTTTATCTTTATATAAAGTTGCAGCAGTACTTCTACAAGTTAATCTTATTGATCTAGATGATCTTTATGTACATCTTTTTCCATCTGATAATTGTATTATGGATGACTATAAACGAGAAATTGTGGAAGCTAAGCAACTTGTTAGAAAACTTACGATGGTTGCATTATCTTCTGAAAAAACTGATAAACGAGAGAAAGAAAAGGAAAAAGAGGAGAAAGTGGAAAAGCCACCTAGCAACCAAAAACTTGGCTTATTGGAAGCCTTATTAAAGATTGGTGATTGGCAGCATGCACAGAACATTATGGATCAGATGCCTCCATACTATGCTGCTTCACATAAGCTAATAGCTCTTGCTATTTGCAAGCTCATTCACATAACTATTGAGCCTCTCTACAGAAAAGTTGGTGTTCCTAAAGGTGCCAAAGGCTCACCTGTTAATGCCTTGCAAAATAAAAGAGCACCGAAACAAGCAGAGAGCTTTGAAGATTTGAGAGATGTATTCAATATGTTCTGTTACCTAGGTCCTTACCTTTCTCATGATCCCATTTTATTTGCAAAAGTGGTGCGCATAGGCAAATTATTTATGAAGGAGTTTCACACTGATGGCAGCATACAAGAGGATAAAGAGAAAAAGGAAGTTATCCTTAGCTCTTTGCTTAGCATTACTGACCAGGTACTACTACCATCTCTCTCTCTGATGGACTGCAATGCTTGTATGTCTGAGGAGCTATGGGCAATGTTTAAAACATTTCCGTATCAGCATAGATATCGTCTGTATGGCCAGTGGAAGAATGAAACTTACAGCAGTCACCCACTTTTAGTAAGAGTTAAAGCTCAAACAATAGACAGGGCCAAATATATCATGAAACGTCTAACCAAGGAAAATGTAAAGCCTTCTGGTAGACAAATTGGGAAGCTGAGCCACAGCAATCCCACCATTTTGTTTGATTATATCTTATCACAAATACAGAAGTATGATAACTTAATAACACCTGTAGTAGATTCACTGAAATACCTAACTTCATTGAATTATGATGTCTTGGCCTATTGTATCATTGAAGCTTTAGCTAATCCAGAAAAAGAGAGAATGAAACATGATGACACAACCATCTCAAGCTGGCTTCAGAGTCTGGCTAGTTTCTGTGGTGCAGTTTTTCGTAAATATCCAATTGATCTTGCTGGTCTTCTTCAATATGTGGCTAATCAGCTAAAGGCAGGCAAAAGTTTTGACCTGCTTATATTAAAAGAAGTGGTACAAAAAATGGCAGGAATAGAAATCACAGAGGAAATGACAACAGAACAACTAGAGGCCATGACTGGTGGAGAGCAACTAAAAGCTGAGGGTGGCTATTTTGGACAGATCAGAAACACTAAAAAATCCTCCCAGAGATTAAAGGATGCATTATTGGACCATGATCTTGCTCTTCCCCTCTGTTTGATTATGGCCCAGCAGAGGAATGGGGTGATCTTTCAGGAAGGTGGAGAGAAACATTTAAAACTTGTGGGAAAGCTCTATGATCAATGCCATGATACCCTGGTACAGTTCGGTGGTTTTTTAGCATCTAATCTAAGCACAGAAGATTATATTAAGAGAGTGCCTTCAATTGATGTGCTTTGTAATGAATTTCACATACCCCATGATGCAGCATTTTTCCTGTCTAGGCCAATGTATGCACACCATATTTCATCCAAGTATGATGAACTTAAGAAATTAGAAAAGGGAAGTAAACAGCAGCATAAAGTTCACAAGTACATTACATCATGTGAAATGGTGATGGCCCCAGTCCATGAAGCAGTAGTCTCCTTACATGTTTCCAAAGTTTGGGATGACATCAGCCCTCAATTCTATGCCACATTCTGGTCATTGACAATGTATGACCTTGCAGTTCCACACACCAGCTATGAACGGGAAGTCAGTAAACTTACAGTCCAGATGAAAGCAATTGATGACAATCAGGAAATACCTCCAAATAAAAAGAAAAAAGAGAGGGAGCGCTGTACCACCCTTCAGGACAAGCTTATTGAAGAAGAAAAGAAACAGATGGAGCATGTACAGCGAGTTTTACAGAGACTGAAACTGGAAAAGGACAATTGGCTTTTAGCAAAATCCACCAAAAATGAGACCATCACAAAATTTCTACAGCTGTGTATATTCCCTCGATGTATATTTTCAGCAATTGATGCTGTTTACTGTGCTCGTTTCATTGAACTGATACATCAACAGAAAACTCCAAATTTTTCCACACTTCTTTGCTATGATAGAGTTTTCTCTGACATAATTTTCACAGTTGCAAGCTGTACTGAAAATGAAGCTAGTCGATATGGGAGATTTCTTTGCTGCATGTTAGAGACTGTAACCAGGTGGCATAGTGATAAAGCCACATATGAAAAGGAATGTGGAAATTACCCAGGATTCCTTACTATATTACGGGCAACTGGATTCAATGGTGGAAATAAAGCTGATCAATTAGACTATGAAAATTTTCGACATGTTGTACATAAATGGCATTACAAAATAACCAAGGCATCGGTACATTGCCTTGAAACAGGTGAATATACTCACATCAGGAATATCTTAATCGTGCTAACAAAGATACTTCCGTCGTACCCCAAAGTTTTGAATCTGGGTCAAGCTTTGGAAAGAAGAGTGCTTAAAATCTGCCAAGAAGAAAAAGAGAAGAGGCCTGATCTATACGCGTTGGCTATGGGCTACTCTGGGCAGTTAAAAAGTAGAAAGTCATACATGATACCTGAAAATGAGTTTCATCACAAAGACACTCCTCCAAGGAATGCCGTTGCCAGTATACAAAATGGGCCTGGTGGTGGATCATCTTCACTGTCCATAGGAAGTGCTTATAAATCTCATGAAAGCAGTGCCGAGGAGAATGATAAGTCAAGGGAGCGAGCTCAGTGTGGTGTGAAAGCTGTCAATAAAGTTTCTAGTGCCACACTGAAAGGGAATTCAAGCAATGGAAATAGTGGCACCAATAGCAACAAAACTGTTAAAGAAAATGACAAAGAAAAAGGGAAAGAGAAAGAAAAAGTGAAAGGAGAAAAGGCTCCAGCTACTACTCCAGAAACCAGGGTACTTGGTAAAGATGTTAAAGAAAAGCCGAAGGAAGAGCGGCCAAATAAGGATGAAAAAGCAAGAGAGACAAAGGAAAGAACACCTAAATCCAGCAAAGAGAAAGAAAAACTCAAGAAGGAAGAAAAAGCTAAAGATGAGAAATTCAAGATCACTGTCCCCATTGTTGAGTCAAAACTGACTCAAAAAAGGGAAAGAGAGAAGGAGCCATCCAGAGAAAAAGATCCAGTAAAGGACATGAAATCAAAGGAAAATGTCAAAGGAGGAGAAAAAACACCAATTTCTGGGTCTTTGAAGTCACCTGTTCCTCGATCAGATGTTACTGAGTCTGAAAGGGAAGAAAAACGCCGCAAAATTGATACCCACCTTTCTCCGTCACATTCCTCAACAGTAAAGGATGGTCTCATCGAACTCAAGGAGTCTTCAACAAAGCTTCACTTGAATCATACTCCTTCACCACTGTCCAAGAGTAAGGAGAGAGAAATGGATAAGAAAGATTTGGACAAGTCAAGGGAAAGATCCAGAGAAAGAGAGAGAAAAGATGAAAAGGACAGGAAAGAACGGAAAAGGGATCACACAAACAGTGATTGTGAAGTGCTATCAAACTTAACCAAGAGACGAAAAGAGGAAAATGGAACAACGGTGGTTTCAAAACACAAATGTCAAAGTCCATGTGAGTCTCCTAATCCAAATGAGAAAAACAAGGAAAAAAATAAGTCGAAATTCTCAGGCAAAGAAAAAGGCAGTGATTCACTGAAATCTGAAAAGATGGATAAGATCTCCTCCAGTGGCAAAAAGGGTATCTACAGGCCCCTAAGCTGAAGGCCCCAGAGGAAGATGCCAAAGCTCCATGTGTCACTTTCAGAATGGTATCTCCCATAATGAAGAGCTTTGGGTGCTGTCCACTTAATGGGGGCCTGTTTTAAGTCAGAGATGAATACAAGTCACAATCCTCTTGATGAGACATTCCAAAGTCACTGGTTTTCAGAACATTGCTTTCACCTTCAGACAGTTCCTTGTAGCAAGCAAGGTCCCTGGGCCTACATATTTTTTTTCGCTTGAGATTCACCATCTGGAAGTAGCATCTAATGGAAATTTCACTAACTGTTCTAGTTCATCCCTTTTTCTCAGAAAGGAGTGGAAATTGCCTCCTGGGACCAGCTCATTAATGATGTACATAGACTGCATTTGTGTGTGAACTCCTGTAAGTTTGACAATGTTGAGATGATTGTATTGCTTATGATTTTGTTTCTTGTAAAAGTTTAATTTCAGTTCCTGAGAAAGATCATCTTTACGTTTTATTTGTTTTAAATTGTCCTCTCGTGCCTTTAAGATCCGGCTTTATACTTGGGACAGCCCTCTTAAACTGAGAGGGAGATTGCTGTGAGTCCTGTCAGACTCCCCTGTTATAGCTGAGTACAGGTGAGCAGAGAAAGCATAGGCCAGGACAAGCATCTTCACATGTTTTACTAGCAATAGCAGTTTTACCCTTTAATATGCCCTCAAATATGTCATCAGATTTTCTTTTGCTTAGTAATTCTCTGATTGTCACATCTTCATGATTAAGAAGCTATTTCTTACTCTAGTTATGGCCATACTGATACCATGATACTCTTGATTGGAACATTGACTATTTTTTCCATTTCAAAAATTTGAGATAAAATTTACAGAACATGAAACCATTCTAAAGTGGTTTATAGCATATTCACTAAATTGTATAAACATCTCTACTAATTCCAGAACAATCACTCCCAATTTTCCCTTCCGCCCAAGTCCTGGAAACAATTAATGTACTTCCTCTTTCTATAAATTTGCCTGTTTTGGACATTTTATAAACATAGAATCATGCAATATGTGACCTTTTGTGTCTGGCTTCTTTCATATAGCATCATGTTTTCAAGGTTCATCCATGATAATGATATGGCATATATCAGAACTTCATTTATTTTTAGAACTGAATAATATTCCATTGTAGGAATATGTATCATCAATTATAGACAGGAACAATTATTTTTAAGTACTAAAACTGTAAGTTCAACATTAGTGTATTCATAATTATGATGATATCAAGATTCTACATGGTATGAATAGAATGCTATATAGAAATATGTAAATTATTTTCCACATTTTATGCAATTGTGATTATTTTCTAAGGCTCTTCTAGATCTGGCTTTATGAAAATGTAAATATGAGAATTTTCATTTATAAGTTTAAGGCATTAATCATTAGTTTAAAAATAAATGAGAAAAATGGTAGGCAGATAAATTATGTGCCACATGTAATGATCATGTTTTGAATTTATTTCAGTATGCACTATTTGACAAATGTCAATACATAAAGGAAAGAAAAATGAGTATAAGTCAATATATTTTAAAGCAATTTTATAACTTAGCAGACTGCATCCTAATATAAGTCACTATTAAAATCATGCCCTTATGAAAAAAATAAAAAAACACTTTCTGATCTTCACACTCATTTGAACAGGGTCCAGTTGGCATCAGAAGTAGGGCATTCTGCACAAATCACCCTGTGACTGGTGGGGGAGGAGGAGTTTTGGAACCTTGGTCTTAAAGGGTACCACTAACACATATCCAATGCCATGCTTTGCAAGGAAGCTGGGCACAGTTTTCTTTCCTCCATCTCCACTGGTAGCCTGGAAGCAAGCCTGTCTATCCTTTTGTGAATCTGAACCTACATCAGATTGAGCCAGCTCAATCAGTGGGGAAATACAAATGCCTACTTCATTTTTATTCAGCTGCTCAAAGGCTTGCAGTGCAGGTTCCTAAGACAGCATGCCAGAGAAGCTCCAGGAAGTAGAACTTCCTTAAGAATCACATTCTGCTGTCAGCCATGTAGTCTTTCAGAGGGCCAGTGAAGATCCTTTAAAGGGGGGCAGGGAGTTCCAGCTAGAGCAAGATTGTTATTATTTAACAGCAAAACACAAGTGTACTGCCATTTATAAACAACTAGGAGAACATCTTACTGGGGATTATAATAAACAAGAGCTAACTCTAAAGGGCTATCCATTTCTAATAATATATTATGCTTCATTGACTGTCAGGTCTGATTTAGGTGGATTTTTTGTTTTGTTTTGTTTTGTTTTCATTCTTGGGGTTAGTCTGGTGATATTGTCAATGTTTTCCTGTTTTGAAGTGGTGTGAGAGATACCATAAGTGTAATGCTGATGATTACACATTCTGCAGCCAGAATATCTGGGTTTGAATCCTGGTTTAATCATGTTTTAACTTTCTTATCTTGGTTTTCACATCAGTAAAATGGGGATAATATGGCAGCTACTGCACAATGGTGTAATGTGGTTCAGTAAGTAAGTATTCACAGAGTACTCAGGATAGGCCTGACATGCAGGAAGAACTTCCTCTTCCTCTATAAGATAAATAGCCAGAGCTTGGATTTGGCCAATTTAAAACTTTTGATTTCATTGATCTTAACTGTATGAAAATAAAGCAACTCTGTGACACTCTGAGGCCGCAGAGCTGCTAAAATGGTACCATTAGGGTTTAAGAAATCTTGATATGCATATAGGGTGGAGTAGTCAAGGATACTTTTGTGGGAGTCATGCATCAATTCAACAGATATTTAAGTGCTCACTTTGTGCCTGGCATTGTGCTTATGCTCTGGATATTTGCTTCTTGATGAACAAGAGGGACAAGGGCTTTTCTTTCTTTTCTTTTCTTTATTTTAACTTGGAATGGACCTTGAAAAACTTGGAGTTCTATGAAGGGGATTGCAAAAAACAGCTTTGGCAAATGTTCAGAGATAAGTTAAAGATGGTGGCCAGAGGAGAAGAGAAAGTTTATTTAGGGCATTTCTGCTTATGGAAGCTTGAAGAACTTGATGCCACAAGCATTACAGAAGGAATAATTGAGCTTCTGGGTAAGAGCAAGGAGTGTACAAATATATATATATTTGCTGGGAGAGAAATTGGGTAGATCCTGGAAGTATGGACAGTTTACAATTAATTTCAGGATTCCGGGATTGAAATAAGGTCCAGATTGACTGTGGTGGGTGACAGAAAGAGGAAGAGAATACACAGAGGCACTATGAAGAAAGAACTAATAGTACTTGGTGATTGAACCTATGAGATAAAAAAGAGGAATAAAAGGTGAGGCCATGTTCTCCTAACCAGCTGAGATGATTAAAGCAATAACATGGCTCAAGGTACAGAATCTCTAAGATTACTCATTTTAAAGATAATCAATTTTATAGGTTGATTTTATCAATAAAGTGTATCTTAACAAAACAGCACATTGAAAATTAGTAGCAAAGATGGAATGAAGTTTCCAATTTGGTGCTTCTTTCTACTACTACACCAAGGAAAGGTTATGGTAGTGACTTGTGTAAAAAACACAAGCAAACTTAAGTTTGAATCCTCTGCGCAGCTATGGAGTCTTCTGTCTGAGACTTGATGAAAGTACCTAAGTTTGGAGGAGATGCCTAATAAAACTATGAAGAAGAGGGCAAAATATACTTAGTAGAGTTCAGTGGTTATGGGTTTTCCTCTTCTACACTTGCCTGCAACCTTGTTTAGACTCTCAGGAACACCTGAGAAATTGTATAAAGTTGTGGATCAAGGGAACACGCATTCAGCAACTACCAGAAGAGGCTTCCTGAAGCTCTACTGGATTCCTAAGAGAATTTCCTCCCCGGCAATGGAACAGTGTGTTTGGTGGGTACAAGAACACGATAATGGGTGCTAGAGAACATTATTCAGATACAGAGTCACAGACAGTTGCAGCATAAACCAAGCAGCAGTGAGCAAATGAGACCTGTCCATACACATTCAGATGAACATTCTGTGATTCTAAACTCAGATGCCAACTCAGAGTGCCAGAATGTCAAGGCTGGAAGGGAACTATAAGTTATCATGCTAAACGCTGTCATTTTACAGATGAAGAAAATGGGACCAGAAGAGGGTAATAGAGGAAGGAGGGTGTATACCAAAGTGAAGGGGAAACAGGGTGGTGATATAGTTAAAAGCACAGATGTTAGAATCAGACCTTAGTCAGATTACTTACTTTCTTGGCCTCACTGTTGACAACCTCGTTTTTATAATAGGAAAAACAATACCATCTGTGTGAGGAGGCTGTGAGTATCAGATGAAATGCTTCATGCAAAGTACTGGGCACAGCTGGCTCTGAGGGTCATTTTGAATTCTTTACACTAACCCCTCCCCACCTGCACAATTACCATATATGCTCTGATGCATGACTTTTGTGAGGCAGGTGACAGTAAACCATTTTCTCCCAGTGCTCTAAGACCTTTAGGCCCAGGACAGCCATGACCTGAACACGAAGTTATTGCCAACACCCCCTGCATTATAAATATGTGCGGCAGGGATTTGGTGAGGTAGGAATTGCAAGAGTTAAGGGAAAAACAAAACTTGGCAAATGTTTTAGCCTCTGAGGTCCCAGTGGCAGTCAGCCAACATGCTTTGTTATGGCCAAGGGGAACTTGAAAATGAAAAAATGGGAAACACCTTAAAGGGAGAGCTTGTTTTGCTTTCTTCCTGGAGGAAGGGTTTTCCTTGTAGTAGTTGAAGTCATTTCTATCTCCACCTAATGATGCGGTTTTCTGATATAAATTATTGGCTCTCATGCAAATGGAAGAACAAAATTGATTAGGTGAGCAATTACTCTGTGCCAGGCACTAAGCTAAGCATTTTAGATTTGTTAACTCCTTTATTCCTCCTAGTAACTCTATGATAGGTATTAATAGAGCAATATTGATGTTAAAGCTAAGAACCAGGTTTTGAAACAGAAAAGAGATGGGGGAGAGAAGCGAGTGAGATGACACAGCTAGTACATGAATGGGTCAGGATTTGCCTCAAGGGCCCAGATCAAAAGACTGCTTGCTCCTCAGTACCTAAGCTGCTTTACATGGTGTCACTACATGGTGCTGGGAGGGGCCAGGAAGGGCAGATTCTGCCCTGAACAAGAACATAGGAAGCAGCAGCACAATGCAAACCAGGTAAGGGAAAGTGAGAAGAAAGGAGGGAAGCGAGAAGAGGGAGCAGTGTCACAGTACTGGTGCAAGAAAGGAGGAAGCCGAGGAACCACAGCTGGCACAGCCTGGAAATTGTGCTGCTAAATGAGTCTGCCCGAGTCAGTCAAGGCTTTTGAAAATGCACTGCTAGCAAAACAAGCACACTCAAGAGCTCGGCCAGGGCAATGGGTGGGGATAAAGAGGCCCCATATGAAGTCTTTGTTCTTGCCCATTGATAAAAACCTCCCCATCCCAGCTCCCTCAGACAGACCCAGGATGGGTCTGTCAAGCATAGTGTTTCAGAGATCACAGATTTGGTTCCCTCCTACTCTACCCCTTCCTAGCTGTTCATGAGACCTTGTGCCTTTTTCCTCATGTAGCAAATGGAATGAAGAATAACCCTCATAGGATTATGGTGAGAGATATGTGACAGGCCATTTTTATAGTCCCTCAGAGTCTGGAACACTGACAAATCATGCCTAGTAATAATAATGACAGTCATTACTACCAACCTCAGGTGACTGTGGCCCACTTTTCTATCAATCACACGTTCAGAAAGCGTCCAGAGTCTTGGACTTTTACGCACTTTGGAGGCATGTGCTTTAAATACAGAGTTTGTGTCTACTGCTGTTTTTCCTGTTCTGACGAAAGAACTTGTGATGAGAAAAGAAACACAGCATGCAGGTCAAAAGGCAACACCTAAAGGCTGTGTTTTTCTCTACTGCAGAGTAGCATAATTGCCCTACCTCGGGCTTATAAATAGAGTTGGAGGGTATCTGCAGATTTTTACATATTTCTAAAGTATACATTTTATTAGAGTTCTTGAGGACTGAGCATCTGATAAAAATATTAAAATTGAAAGCAGTGTTAAGCCTTAACTATAATGAAGTTATTAATATGGAGTTGGGAACTATATACTTTTGCCAAACCAGAGAGAATAGCTTTGTTTCTCTTGATAAACAAAAGTCAGCTGATTGAATTGCCTCTGAAATACTATAAAATAAAAATTCTATTAGACTTGAAACTAGGAGATATGTCCAACAAATTGTGAAGCAAAATGAAAAACTGGATTTCTCATTCTAACATAGAATACATTGCAAATGTCTTTGAAACATTCAAGGTAGTTTATTAAAGTTTGCTTTAACATACAGTGCCCATAGAAATCTCTAAAGTAAAATGTAAGAAACTGGAACCAATCTAATTAAAAAACAATCAAAACAAAGACATCCTGGAGAATAGTTTTGTTACCTTTGTACCATCTACTCATTTTTGATTAGCCAGAAATTTTTATGTGAGATATTATGGATGTTTTATGGTATTGTAAGAATATACAGAAATCTTCTCAAATTTAATCTTTATCTGGTGAGAAGAAATAGGTAAGCATGCCATGATAATATTACTTATTGTTAACTATCAAATATTGTGGTGCAAATGGTATCACTGTTTTTCCTTATGTGGAAATATGTTCAATATAAATTCTCAAAGATAAAACTTAAGATATATTATTACTTCATGGTTTACCAAGTAAATTTGGGAGTCACATCAGGTTCAAGTCCTAAATATTTGGCTAACTCATAAGCTCTCTCTGACCCTCAGTTTTCTCATCTATGTAAGGGGGATAATTATCATATCAACCTTATAGACTTGCTGTATAGGTTAAATGAGATTAATGCTTATAGAGAATTTAAGAATAGTTTCTGGCACATAGCAGGAAATTAGGAAATGGTAGTTATTTTTTATATTAATAAATTTGAACTCTACTTCAACATTTCCTCCTCTTAGTGGGGAGGGGAAGCAATGGTTAGTTATACCTACTTGTTCAGAGAAATTATGGAGCATTTCAAGTATAATTTTATTCTGAGTTTTTTCTGATCATGCAATATCCAGAGATCTAGGGTTGTTCTGGGGCAACTTTCTTTTAGTAAGGTCTAACTAGAGAGTGGGAAGAAAAGGATGAACTAAATCAGTTACGAACAACTCCAGAAGAGATGACTCAAAGGGTACTGGCCATAAAGAGCTATTCTTCTCCCCAGTCAGCTACATAGATGTATGTATCTCACATGCACTTAAAATATCATGACTAAAAAAATCAGATTTTCACCAGCTTTGATATGGCAAAGTCTGAGAATTAGGTTTACGGTTGTGGCTCTAGGTCACTGGTGAATAAGAAAGGCTTTCTGGTAAGCAGTGGGAAGAAATATCCCTCAGGTTTAAAACTCAGCCAGCACAGATGCTTATAGTGCAGAGTAGGTGTAGCCATGGGCTCTTTGAAAGGATTTAAGAGAAGGAGGCGCTCTCTTTTTCTTTCAGAAAATTTCCTGAAGATTACTCCTTTCTTGTAGAACATCACAGCAACAAGGCAGTTGTCATGCTGAGGTCTAGTTAACATTCATTTAGGAGCTAGAGCAATGAGATCAGAAGCCTTCTAAAGAATCTGGGGGAGTCACAGCATGGATGGAACGAGGTCAGAAACTAGGTAAGTTGGCAGCAGTCAGGGAGCACAGGTGCAGAGCAGCTCTAGGCGACTAACCAAGAACAGTCAGTAGACATTTGTGGAACACCATGCACCATGTACTGGAAAGCTCACTGAAGCAAGGATACATAAAGGCATGCGGTGTGTGTAATATTAACAATGACAACAGCAATTGATAACAGTAATAGCAACAGCTATGATCAGTTGATGCAAAGGCCACAGGAAGTATGTTAAAAGCACAGGGCCCTGTAATACTTGAAACAGTTTTGACTAAACATCCCTCCCCATGCCTTATCAGGTTAGGTCCCATATTTTACAAAGTTCTTTGAAAATCCTCTCCAGTGCTTCCTTCACAAAACTTTGCTCACTTATAGTCACTTAGTTATCTGTATTTAATGTTTTTGTCACTTAATTGGTCCACAAGGCCCATGTTCATGTTTGCTCACCATATACACATAGCACCTAGTACAATGTTTGCAGCATCAATAAATACTTGCCAATAATTTTGTGAATTTACAATAGATCAAAAAGCTAGGAAACAAAGGCAATAGCCAGTAATTGCAGAGATAGGATTTGAACCCAGGTTTGTTTTGACTTTCAAGCCCATGCACTTACCTGCTATATAAAAATAATAATAATTAGAAAAATTCATAATTCTTAGTATTAAGAAGACTGGAAGAGGAACAAGTCCCATATATGGAAGGCCTCATATATTTTCCTCTGGGTTACAAATCCATTTAGAGCATATAGTTTCAGCACCTGCAGGAAGCTACAGAGTTAGAGGACACAGTAGGAATCTCTCATTGAAATTCAGAAAGGGTAAAACAGTTTAATGGAAACATTTTGGGGGCGACAAATGAACATAGAGAGGTCAGCCTAGTAAACAGCAAGATCTCTTAAGTGTTTCTTCCTTTCTGACCTGGACCAGACAGAAAGTGCCTCAATAATAATGAGAACCAACCTAATAAACTGATTCAGTCTTTAAATGACTATCAAAGAACTGAAGTGCTTCAGAGCCACTTAAAAACAAATACATAAAAAACATATAATATACTTGGATCTCTAATATCCATTTTTTTCACTTCTCAACATATATTGGAAGAAATCTAATGCCAGAACCATTTGGGTTGGAAAGAGATTATTCAATAGCTGAATTAACCCTTCACTTTGAGCCCTCAGCCCTCAGCAAAGTGGCGTTGGGAAGGGCACTACCATCCTTTCCAAACTCTCTTAGCTTTACTGAAAATAAATGTAACATTTACATAAAATCAGAGCATTGACTCACATGCAGATTCAAGACGACTTTCTGTCAAAAAAAGAAGAAAAACAGAACGACACCTGTCAGTCTGCTCAAGTCCTTGCCCATCAACATCCAAAGTAACTGAAGACACTGATGGAAGCATGGCCTCTCCTTACACCCCACACAATGCCTTTCCATCACCCCCAAATAAATTCCAGATTCCTCTCTGTTGCTCAAAGACCCCTGCCTCACCTGAATCCTGCCTTCCCTCGCTGTCTCCTTTCCCCTCCTTCCCTGGTCTATAGCCACACTGGCTTTCTTTTTGTTCCTGGAACTTCCCAAGTTGCAGACCGTTTACCTCTGTATTTCTCACTCCTGAAACACTGTTCCCAGATCTTCATGTTGCAATGTGAAGAAGTCTCAGCTTAAATACCTTTCCTGACAAGCTAAAGTACCTTTCACCACCACTTCTATTATTGTCCATGATTTTATTTTAGTTTTTTTTTTTTTTCCATAGATATTGCCACCATCTGAAATAATCAGGTTTATTCATTTGGTTCATTGGTTTTGTCTCCTCTCAATAGAATGCAAGCTCTATGAAAGCAAGGACTCCATGTGTTTTGCAAACCTGTAACTCATACCTAGAACCAGCATTCCACTGCCACTATAAATATCCTCTCTGCATCTCAAGCAAAATTTATCAAGAGAGCAACAAACTCTGTTCTTTAATGTGCCAACCTGAAGTGGGTTCCCACAAAGATAGAAGATAATAGAAAGATCAAGAAGAAATTCAGATTAAATAATTTGATGTGGCAATTAGATTCAGTGAATTAGAGTTAGCTGAAACTATATAAAGAACTATATTTGGTTTTATAATTAGGTTAAGAGAGATTTCACTTGAACACATTTTAAAAATGTATTTTAAATTGTCCCACTATATATTCATTATTGAAACAATATTGTTACCCAGTTTAACAAAATTATATATAATGTTCCCTATTCCAGTAAACAGGAAAGGTGTTTTCTCCTGGTATCTGGAAATGAAGAAAAATGGTTGTATGCATGAAAGGTGGAGGGTATGGGGAGAGGAATTAACTGTAGTGGGGATACATCTTGCAGGTTCAGTACTAAAGCACAGAATCTTAAAGCTAGTTAGCACCTCTGAAATCATCTATCCTAACTCTTTACTTAAAAACAGAGTTTCCACAATACTAAATATAATAATGGCCCCAACATTATATTTATATAAATATTTCATTGCTTTCAAAATATTTTCCCATATAGTTTGTGCTTTGATATTTACAACCTAGTGAGAAATGCAAGAAAGCTCATATCAGTTATCATTCTAGTGATGGGAAAATAAAGAGATGGTGACTTCCCCAAGATGCACAGCCAGGACCTTCACAGAGCTCATAAAAAAATCAATTCCTACTCATTTGGCAAATTCTTGGCCTCATTATCATTGCTAATAAAGAATAGTGCTAGAAAATGTTAGAATTTTAAAATTAAAATCCATTTCTCTTTCTACTACTTTTCTCTCTCTTCCCAAGCTTGCCCAAAGTCACTCAGTTGCCTGGGACAGTACCAGGGCTAGAATCTAATACATAACTCTCACCACCTCACCAGCTATGTCATTACATGAGAATCAAGAGTTCCTACCACACCCTATAACTCATTAATATGAGGCATTCCAGCTCAGTATAAAAATCAGTCTCCAGCAAGCAACCTAAAGATCTCACAGAGGAATAAATATATTAATATGGAATGTAATATTGTACAATCAGTAAAGATAATGTTTTTGAAGAATCTTTCATGACAATGATAATGATAGCTAACATTTTAAAAATATATATTTCAGATGATTTTATTTTTATTTATGTAGTTATTTAACTGTTGACATGATAGCTAACATTTCTTGACTGAGCATTTACTCAAATGTTGTTCTTTATGTATACTAAATATTACACATATAGTGTGTATTATAATAAAATAACAACTACATGTATAATACATTAAACTCATTTAATCCTTAAAATAATTTCAGATACAGATTATCTCATACAGAAGAAGAAAGTGAGCCTCAGAAAGGTTAAAAAAACTTGCCTAAACTTACACATTTGGCAAGAGTGGAAAGCTGAGAATTTAAATTTAGGAAATTTGTCTCCTGATCCCATGTTTTAACAAATATCTATGCTGTCTAGGGTAATGGTGACAATCTAACATAAAGTGAAAAAGTCATGTGTGTTTACATATACACACATATACAACGTCTGTCCAGAAAAATTTCAGCCATTGTTAACCTAATAAGAATGGGTTGCATGTGTAATTGAGGTAACCTGGCAGCCAAGGAGAGTGGACTAGAATGCTCATGTGTGAACAATGATGACTTCACTGTACTAGTCAGTGGGGGCATGAGATGCTGTTGAGTGAACCTGTACACTGTGTGGCTGTCGCATTCAAAATGACTGAGCAAGTAGAACAATTAATCTGCATCAAATTTTGCATTAAGCTTGAACATTCCTCCGAGGAAAATATTTGCATGATTCAGAAGGTTGTAGTTACGGGCAATTAGTGATTGGCAGCTTCATCACAACAATATACCTGCTCATTCATCACACCTTACGCAGATTTTTTGTGAAACATCAAATCACCCAAGTAATTCAACCGCCCTATAGCTCAGATTTGGCACCCTGTGACTTCTGGCTTTTCCCAAAACTAAAATCACCTTTGAAAGGGAAGAGATTTCAGACCATCGATGAGATTCAGGAAAATCTGACAGGGCAGCTGATGGCGATTGGGAGAACTGTGCGAGGTCCTAAGGTGTCTACTTTGAAGGGCACTGAGGCATCATTGTCCTACACATACTGTTTCTTGTATCTTGTATCTTCTTCAATAAATGTCTCTAATTTTCATATTACATGGCTGGATACCTCTGGACAGACCTCATATGTATACCTACATGCACATTATGTGATGGTAAAATTGGTTTCTTTGATGCAAATATATATATTTTGACCATAAACCTACTGTCAGGTAAGAAAGTGATGGAGTGCATTCATATATTTTCTTATTTCATTTCCCCACAATCTTACATGATGTTATTTCACCCACTTTACTGGTGGTATTGCTGAACCTTAAAGGGCTTCAGATCACCTGTCCCCACAGCCATGTTCTACACTCAACAAATTGCAGCAGCTGTTTGCTATTTCATAATAATGGTGATTTCAATTTTCTCTTTGTATTTTCCTACTTTCCACATTTTCTACAATGAAATCTTGTTTCTCTTAAGATGAGAGGCAAACAAAGGAGTCAGGTAGAATGTGTGTGACATTGGATCAAATGCATGAACCTGGAATCAAAGTGTGGCTCTCAGCCAGAGAGAGCCTACACAGCAGATGGGTACTTTGGGGAGAGCACA
Source organism: Noctilio leporinus (assembly GCA_004026585.1). Taxonomy (NCBI): domain Eukaryota; kingdom Metazoa; phylum Chordata; class Mammalia; order Chiroptera; family Noctilionidae; genus Noctilio; species Noctilio leporinus. Next base: position 92,073 of record PVIW01000199.1, on the reverse strand, counting down.
ATCTCAGATGCTATCTGGCAGCCAGGAACTATGATAAAGCCTTTCAATGAACCCAGCAATGTAACATTTAATAAATTTTACTGGACCAAATATACTTCTAAATGTTTTGCATATGTTAACCATTTAATTCTCATGATAACCATATGCTTGGTGGCTTGAATATCCACCCTCTTCCCCCCCTCAAAAGGTCTGTGATCCTAAGACAGTGTTTATTCAATCACTAGATATTTATTTATTGAGCACTTATACAAACCACACATTTAGAATACAACAATAAGACATAGTTCCTACTCTGGCAGAGTCCTTGGTCCTTGGGGCAGGAACAAACACAGTAGGTAGGTATAAGAACAGAAAAGATCTAAGATCTTTTGAGAACTTAACAGTCTGCCTCAAGACTATTAGCATAACCTCTGCCTAAACTTTCAGGCTACCTGCCTGCTAGGCTACCCTATGAATTTTGGACTTGCCATCTTGCCATGCCAGTCCCAACCATCATCTCTCTCTCCTTTCTCTCCTCTCCCTCCCCCTCTCTCTCCTTCTCCCTCCCCCATCTCTGGAGAACTGAGTGCTACAAATGTACTTTCTGATTAATCCTTTCAACCTTACATGATTACACATGAAAAAGAGACTTACTGTCACTCCTCCATTCCAGAGGAGGAAAGGTTCACTGGTTTCCCAAGGTCACAGAGTTGGGCTTTAGCCTGGGTGACTCTAAAGCCAGTGCTCTTAAACCTTCTGTTTCATTCCCTTTGGAGAGCAAGAATTGAGAGCTAAATGAGTACTTCATTTTCATCCTGGGGAATGTGGGAAGGCTTTGTTGGAGAGGGACAATTTTGTTTGACCTTGAAAGATCAGGACAGGCTGTTACCATACAGAGAAGGGAATGAATAGCACATGCAAGGGAAAGAGAAGGGCAAGGGCCTCCTGTCTGGCCTGTGTATGGAAGTGTGGCACAGCACACTGAGATACTCAGGCTTCATCTGAATAGGATGGGGAACAGTCAAAGGCAGACAACAGAAATGATTTTTTTGATAGTTATGAAGAGGATAGTCTGGGAGGTGGAAGCAGCAAGGTCTGACTAGGTATGGTAGCAGGGGATGAAAGGGAGAGAACAGAGTCAAGAAGACCTTCTGATGTGCACTGGAAAGACATGAGAAATCAGGAATGAATCCAAATACCAACTTTGGCTTGGCTGTCTGGTTGATACAGTTCTTTGAATTGGGGGCATGAGGAGGCTAAGAGATTATTGATGGTTAAAGTCAATAGCTCAGGAGTAGGGTCCTGCCTGCTATAGGACTTACTGACCATTTCTTTTCACTGCTGCCTTATATAACAAGCCCTGTGAGCAATTTTCACCTCACTTTTCAGTGATTCATTTAGGGCATTTGTAAGGGTTGGATGCACAGCTATACCACCTATGTTTCAGTTTTATTCACTGTTTCAAATCTAGGAAACAGCCCATTGTAGGAAAAGCAAAGTAATGTGCCAACTTTAATCAACTGGTAGAGGTGGCCTGGAATGTGAAATTGAGACAGATGCAGAGGCCAGTGAGGAAAACAGCCATGCTTGATTAGTGATACTTTCCAGGGCCAAGGAGAGGTGGTATAACACCTGAACAATGAGAATAGGGAATGATAGAATATGCTAGTAATTAACAGCAGTACAATGAAAAGAGGGACATCTGTAAGGCTTATCTGCAGCAGAGACTCAGCAGTAATGTGCTTGAAAAGCAAAATAGCAAGCAATAGCATCTAGCCACTAAACACTAAAAAACCCACATGTAACAACCAAGCTGAGAGAGATCCAGTTGAGAAAGTAACTGACATTTGTGCCCTATTTTTGCAGATACTTTAATATTTCTAACATCATCTGATTTTCACAATCACTCTATAAGGAAGGGAGCCAGCATTATTTCTACTCTACAAATGGGGAATCTGAGGCCAAAGTTGTTCTAGAATTCACTCAAGGTCACACAGTCAGCCAGGAGGTATAGCCCCTTCAAATCCTGGTCTGTCTCTCCACACAACACTGACTCACTGACAGCAGACCCATGAGCCGTGGAAGCACAGGAGAAAGCTATAAATGGCCACATTGTGTGTGTACTCAGTAGAGCAATGACCCTGGGGACACATTCATTTGTGCATCTTTGGGCAGTCACCCAACCAGCCTCAGCACCATTAAACGTGAAAGACACCACAGGTTCCAAGTCTTTGTCTATTCACATTATTGGAATCACTACTAAAATGAGCTTGACTTGTTCTCTTACAGAGAGAACAAAAATCCTTGGGTATGTGATTTCATTCGACTTTGGTTTCCTCAACTGCAAAAGGAGGCTGGACTAGATTGGTTAATCTTCAATGGAAGCCCACACCATCATGTTTTCATGATAAGGACCAGAGCTTTCACAGGATGTCAGTGAACACCTAACTGTCCCTCTCAGGAAGAAAGGGCTTTTGTTCATAGTGGGAGCCAGGTTTTCTGATCAAAAGTTTCGTAGAATGTAAGCTGTGAAAGTTTAGAGTGCACTGGCCCAGTGATATCGTAGGTCCCTTTTCATGGTAAAATTTTAGGAAACCAGTAAGTGCCCCTGGAAGGAACCCACTGGGATAACTAACACACTTCTATGTTAGACAGCCTTCTTCAGGCTAATGGCTGCAGGATCATAACCTGATAATAAAATTAACCTGCTTAGTTCTGAAGAAGGCTTTTGAAATACCAGGTCAAATTCAGATGATCTCTTATTTGATTGTAAGCCAGAACCCCAATATGAGCAGGACTTTCAGCTACACCATTATCCAAATAAAGAGCACTTGACCAAGAGTCAATCTTGTCTAATAAATGATGCCTCTGCCACTTGCTAAGGTGGTCACCTTGAAAAAGTTGCTTAACCTGATTGTACCCTAGTTGACTCCTATTTGAAATAAGGATAACAATACCTATTGTTTCAGCCACACAAAGATGATATGAGAATAAAACGTGTACATAAGTATGTGATGACATATACTAGACTCAAAGCTTCTGAGGACAGAGAAGACAGTTGCCTCTTCTTTGATGTCATATTCACAGTGCCTAAAACAGCCACCAAGGCTAAGGAAAAAGCTCCACATGTACCTGTTGAATGAATGAAGCATTTTGGAAAATTTGAAGTGTGTGCAATGTCACATAATATTTTCTACATTATACTGTTTGAGAAAGATATGCAACATGAGTCACTCTGGATGGCCTTTAAAAAAAACCCTAAAATATTAGTCCTGGTAGAACTTGTATATGAACCAAAAATAAAGCTCTTTGGTATGTAATCAAAATATTTGTGAGTTGATGTGTCATTCTGATTCTGAAGTCATCCTTAACCATAGGGTTTTATCTCTTGCATGGAAATGCTCAAGCTTAGAGTTGGAGCTGAACTCCCAGCTCTGATTTTGGGCTTGGAACTGAAAACTAAGGCAGGAGTGTGATATTAATTCATTTATTTAAATATGTGGGAAGAATGCATCCAGGAGGCACTATCATAAGACAGAACCAGTATCAGAATGCCAGGCTTCTGAATGCCCACTCGTTGCTTGATGCATGGATAACTTTGCCTCATACTGACTGATTTCTGCATAAGGAAGCTTTCTTTCCACTAAAAGGGACTCATAGGTATCTATTTGAGTCTCTCTCTTGAACATTCCCCTGTTCTCTCCTCCAGGTGCACTGGCCTCTTTGCTGTTCTGCCCTCATCTTAGCCTTTGCACTTGCTCTTTTCCTGCTTCTTCAGACTCTTTCTCCAAATAATTGCATGGCTCTTCACTGCCTCCCTTCCCACAAGTTTTTGCTCAAATATTTTTTCAGCAAGGTCTTCCATCACCATCCTGTTTACAACTGCATCCCCATCTACTTCACTCCTTCACTTGGTTTTACTCCAAAGTCCTTAGCCCCACATAATGTATTTTGCATTATACTTTTATTTTATCATCTCTCTGCTGCGCCCAACAAGAAGCTCCATATAGGCAGGAATTTTTATCTCTTGTTCACTAAAGTACCTCTTATACTTAGAACCAAGCCTAACACCTACTATGCATTCAGTAGTTTTTGATGAATCCATAAACACTTCTATGCCAGAAGCTGTAGGGAGGGTTGCATAAATGGGCTTTTGTCTTCCAATAAAGATGCAAAACTAACTTGTGGCATCCACGCAAACGTTCAGTAGAGGAACACTAAACCAGGAAGGTGGCAATACATTTGAATAATTTTTGTGTCAGGGACAAATTATTTTTTGGTGGGAGGAAGAGAAGTCAATCATTCAGATTCAAATCTTGAAGGGAATAGATCTGAGGAATCCAAATTATTCAGCAAACAACAAAGACTCTCAGAGCTGGAAGTTCTAGACATATGGCAGATCAATTCTCTTGCTTTATTTGCAAGGACACAAAACCCCAGAATGGTAGAGTAACCTTCGCAAAGCATACAGTCAAGCAGTCACAACTCTTAGACTCAAACCTAAGTCTGACTTCTGGACCTATGTTCTTTCTACAAAAAAAAACAAAACAAAACAAAACAAAACCAAAAAATCCTCCAAATTGCACAAATTCAGCAAACATACTAGGTTTCTAAGCTTAACAAATTCTCCAGTTTAGAATAATTTGTTGTCTAAACAATCTCCTATACCATCACATTGCCAATATATGCACAAATATATCATTAAACATTACACTCATTTATTGATTTAAAAATACTCTCCCAGCCCTGGCTGGTGGCACAATGGATAAAATGCCAGCCTGCGAACCCAAAGGTTGCTGGTTCGATTCCCCAGCCAGGGCACATAACCAAGTTGCAAGCCAGGTCTCCAGCCAGGTCCGTAGCTGGAGGCAGGTGAAAGGCAACCATACATTGATGTCTCTCGCTCTCTCTGCCTCTCTCCCTTTTCCTCTCTCTGAAAATAATAAATAAAATCTTTAAAAATAATAAAATAAAATAAAAATACTCTCCCAAATTTCGAGTCAAAAGTTTTAGCTCTATAAGCCACCATTTTCAGACTTGGGTCATGAACCAGAGAAAAGAAAAGAGATCCTAGAAAGGAAAAGATGGAAAGGAAGAATGAGAAAAGAGGATGAAGGTAGGCAGAAAGGAGAAAGAAAATAATGTACAGAATATTGACAACAACGCCTCTGGATTTTCTGGAAATTTTTTGAATAGTTGTGCTATAACTTGTCTCTCTCCATTATGAAATCATTTCCTTGGAACTAATCATTGAAATAATTCAAGCTCAAGTGCATATTTTCAAATGGATTCTTTCTTTTCTTTTGCTTCTCAAAATGTATTATCTGTCTCTCACAATTTAGCACTCCATAATGCATTATCTTTTCCTAATTATTTCTGGTTTAAAGTTCTTGTTTTCCCAGTGAAAATATAAATATGAACATTCATTTTTAAATCTACCATACAGCCCAAAATAACACCTTACAATATATAGTTTGAAGCCATCAAAGTTACTTATATCTGATTTAATAAACTTATTCCATAAATAAACATGCCAAAAATCCACTGTGTGTCAAGAGCTAAGAACACAGAGATGACTACAATAGACCAGATTCTCATCACTAAATGAGATGCCACTCATGCACCATTAAATAACCATGAATCATAAATTCATCTCTGAGGAGAGAACGGATTTTAGATAGATTCAGTGGCCCATGGTGTGTGCTAGGAAGTTTGGGATGACAAGAAGGATAGAAAAGGCCTCCTGAGGAGATGGCAGTTTTGCTGGAACCACAAGAGATCAGTTTACTCCATGAGCTGCCAAAGTATGTTCTAGACAGAGCCAAAGCTGCAAGGTGGGAGAGTATTTGTTCTAAACACTGTGAGACAGGTAGTAAGGCTTTCAGTGTTAGTGAGTCATTAAATAAGGTTGGAGTAGCACAACAAATCTGTGTGTGGCAGACTCTTTCATGCTATTGATTTTAAAAGATATACAAAGATACAGAGATTTTTGTATACCTTGGACAAGGAAATTACATGACATAAGGTATTTAAATAGAGATACAAAATATCTTTCTAACCATCTATAGGTAAATGGCATACCTGTTCCGAGAAGGAGACTCACTGGTCTCAGAGTCTAAACCTCCTTCCCCACAGCTATCCAGTGGTAAACAAGCCATCCTGTGCCCATTGAAATGCTTGGTACTCAGTGTATAAACCAGTTAGACCCAATACCTATGCTCCAAACCCCACTTTCTCCTCAAGGGGATCCCACTCTTACCATGCTCCCCAATTCTTTTATCTATGACCTTTTCCTCCTTCAATTAATTTTTCCTCAGGTACTTTTTCAGATGTGAACCCAAATCCATTATAATGTCTTAACTTCTCTTCTCCCTTCCAACTTCTTTACAGCCATCTCAGTCAGTTCTTTTTACTTTCTTAATTCCACTTGTGAGTTTACATAAGGAAAATAATCATAATTTAACAGCAGTAGATATGATAAAACTGAATTGAGAACATGTAAACCACCAGTATGGTAGCAAAATTGAACATAATTGAAAAATCCAATTTCATCAGTCTCTAAAACTTCTGAAAGTATTCTAAAAACCACCTTCAAGTTTTTCCCTATCTCCCCAGTATCCTCTAATTAAACCTTCTTTCCCTCAAATAGCAACATTTGACATTGAAAACATATTTAATGTCATTGCACTCTTCTGGATAATCACTATAGTTACTGTACTGTCCTTTATGCATTTCATAGCAAACAGTACTTCAATTGAATAATGGGTTTAATAGTCTCTGATTGATGAGTGTGAGAATCTAACCATTATATCATTATTCCTATGGGAAAATTTGTTTCGAGAGAGCAATTCACAAAGTTTCAGGGACATAAAAACTGTGAGCTGACAACTTCCTACAACTTGTTTATTTGAAATATGAGTAGGGTATGTGCCAAATTCAACAGAAAGAATTATCCAGAGTCTCCTAGCATGGTTTATCTAAGTTAATTTTTTTAAGACTGCATGTTCTTCTTAGAGATTTAGAGTTAACCCCTGAAATTGAATGGAAACAGACATATATGGAGGTTCTTGAAGAAGGAAAGCAATTATATAAATAATAGAACATATATTAGAATCTCCTAATATATGTGTATGTTTAAGATTTTCCAAAATAACTACCATTTCTAGAAATGGAATCAGTAGGAAGTTAGAAGCATTGCTTTTAAAACTTCTTAACTAACTATAAAATGAATAGTTTCAGCTTCAAAATTCATTGTTCCTTTTCAATCACATTATTTTTCAAATAAATAAAACTCCATTTCTGGATAGGAAAAAAAAAAAAGCCTTTACTATTACAAGGTTTATTGAACAACAGGTCAATCTAGAACTGTTCAAAAATTTTTAAATAGTGATTCTGGAGATTAAAGGCCCTAACAAGGAATTAAAAGCTATGACTCTGTGAAACAAGGGAGAGACAGAATATGCCATCAAAAAAACTAAGTCCTGATTTTCAATTAGGTTAACGTGACCACCTGATGCAAAGTAAGAAGAAAAGGTTCCTATTTAAAGTGCTATGATGGGTCAAAAATATGAGCATTGTTGTTTAATGAACTTGGGTTCAAATTCTATTCCACCATATTCCTGCCTCAATGTATTATTATTATTATTTTGCAATTTAGGAAAAGTACAGCAAAAGTAATAGCTACAGAATACACTTATGTGCAGGTAATTGTGAATAGTAGCTCTAACAAAAGTTATTAAGTCACTCTGCACATTATAATTAAACCCAGTAAATCCCTAATTATCTTGTTAATTTAAAAATATGTTCTATAAGATGAAATTATTGGCACCAAAAACCATACTGTTCCAGTAAAATGCCTGAATATGGAACTAAAAACACAAGCACTTTCAACATAGTTCAGCAGAGACAAGGGAGAGCTTCCCAGACTGCCTTACAAATGCATAGATGTCCTAAGAAATCCTGACTTCATTTTACATACCTTAGAACAAGTAGCTAAAATGCCATTCTCAAATTTTAATAACACATGAAAAATAACAGAATCCTTGAACAATTTCCCTAATCACATAAACTGTGTTGTCTGCTTAGACAATACATATGTCATTTAGCAAACACTTCCCTTTTGTCATCTTCTTTCCCTTCACATTCATACTACATAAGGTTCTACATCATGGGGCATTCTTTAGGAAATAGTCAACTCAATGCCAGCCATTTCTAAAAAAGTAAAGAAAGCAGGAATCAACAAATCAAGTACCTTAAGAATGCATTTTTAGCCCTGGCTGGTAGCACAGTGGATAAGGCACCTGCCTGCGAACCCAAAGGTCACAGGTTCGATTCCCCAGCCAGGGCACATAACAAGGTTGCAAAACAGGTCTCCAGTCAGGTCTGTGGCTGGAGGCAGGTCCTGCGAACCCAAAGGTCACAGGTTCGATTCCCCAGCCAGGGCACATAACAAGGTTGCAAAACAGGTCTCCAGTCAGGTCTGTGGCTGGAGGCAGGTAAAAAGCAACCATACATTGATGTCTCTCTCCCTCTCTGCCTCTCTCTCTTCCCCTCTTTCTAAAAATAATTAAAATCTTAAAAAAAAAAAATCCATTCTTTAAAAAAAAAATGCATTTTTAATAAAACTATTTGAAGCCACAACTATTGGTAACCTGCTTAAGGTCCCTGCAAAATAATTTGCTGCCTTCGATGATTTTAGGATTACTGAGGAAGTAGTAATATTTTCATCTATGACAAGAATTTCCAATAAGCATAGAATAAATGGAATATGTATCTTGTTCCATCAAGACAAGAACACAAAATCAGACTATAAGCCATTCGGATGAACATTTGTTTACTTTTGTTTTACACAAAGTGGAGAGGTAGCTTTGAATAGTTGCCATGGCCATGCTCTTCCTGAGCAGCAGACTCAAACACTTTACTGAATATACAAATATATACACACACGAATGCAAATGTAGCTTCTTTCCCTTTCTAGAACAGTGTACGTGCGTGTATGACTCTGTGTGTGCGAGAGAGAGAGAGAGAGAGAGAGAGAGAGAGAGAAAGAGAGAGAGAGAGGGGAAGAGGAGAGGAGAGTGGAGAGGAGACAGGAGAGATGAGAAGAGATGAGATGAGATAAGATGAGATGAGATGAGATAAGATGAGATGAGATTCAGGTGCTAGGGGAGAAGAGACCATTTTAACTCTATAGATGTCTGGGAAGATGTTCTCAGAGTCCACTAGGGATGAGGTAAATGGAAATAATTTATCCCATACCTCAGAGTAAGAGCAATTCAGAAGTGAAATTCTGCTTTGCAATATCAGAAACATGTGTGTATATACTGCCCAAAAAAACTGGTAACTAAGTTGGAAGGTCATTGATAGCCAAACTAATTACTGGTTATGGTTCCCACTTGCCTTTCCAAGATCCCTGAACCATTAGGAAAATAAGCCTTGAAAGCATTAGTAGGAACTATATGTAGATTAAAAATTATTAGTTTCATTTACATTTTTAAGTCAATGATAGCACCTGTCCTGTTTCTTTTACAAGAATCTGGCAGAGGGGGACTGTATGCATGGTGTCACCTATAATTCATAACAGTACTAAGATAACATCCTTCATTGGATAAATCTGGCGAACCCAGAGCAATAGTTTTAATTCAGCTCTGACACAAGTCTTTGTTAGAGTTCTCATTTTAGTTCAGGCAGCTCAAATAAGCTTATTGCAGGGCTTTGAACTGATATTCTGGGAGGGCACAATAGACAATATTACCAGAATAATTAGTAATGATCATGAATAAATGTTACTTTCCTCAGAAAAAGACACTTCAGCTCCATAGTTTGCAAGGCAAGAAATAAAATGAAAGCTGTTCCACTCCCTTAAGATTAAATTGAATCAGAATTTGAGAAGATTTATTTTTAAGAAATGCTACATAAAATTTAGCTGGAGAAATACAGTACCTCTATAGACAAGAGTTCTTTTTTTTTTTTCCTGGAAAGGGCAATCTATACATGAGCTTTTCATTGAAAAGTACATCAGTAATGCTCTTCCTGCTTATCTTGCCTTGTTATTCAAAGATGAAATCCATTTTTAATTGATAAAAATGAACTTAACCTTAGAGCATTTGTAATCTCAGTTTTATTTAGGCCTGGATTTAAAACTGCTTCAGAGCCCTTTTGCCAACAAGACCAGGCTCCATATCAAAATGATGTCCAATCTCTTTTTTTAAGTCTATTTTCTAAAATCTGTGGGCCATGGCTATAGATGTCTTCACTCAATCACGTTAACGATGTTTGACATGATGGTAGAGAGGGCAAACAGAATTAATTTCTGCCAAATATATACAGACTTCAGTGCTGTTATTTTGAAACCATCCTCCTCTTATTCCATTTTGGTAAATTTCTAAGGAATGTTCAAAATCTGTAGGACAGACGTTAGTTTAAGAGGTGGCCTCTCTGCCATTTTCATGGCTGATTGGAGACCCATTATGCACTGAATTCTGCACTGTGAAATCCAGACTGGGGACAAATTTCTGCCTGTCATCTTAGGAAAGGCCAGGAGTTTTGCACCAACACATAGTGTGAAAACAGAAAATCAAAGCCAGGGTCAGGCTGCCTGTTTCTTTTTTAATCAGCCTGCTGTGTTTTTTTGTTTTGTTTTGTTTTGTTTTGTTTTTAGGCAATCTCAGCTGTCACTGTCTTGGAATGGAAAGGGTAATTTAGTAAAATAAAATATAGTTTAAACAACATCTCCCTTAGAGAAGTTCCTCCCTACACTTAATGTAGAATGCAAAGGGTAATCAATAAGTAATCATTTAACATTTAGCTAAGAAATATTGCACAGGGAACAACAAAAATAAACTTGATAAGACCCTAAACCAGTAGCCAAGAGGCCTGGATACAATCCTCATATTGCTCATTCTGTTGCAATGACATCCCCATAAAAAATGTATCTTATGGACCAAATTGGCTGCATCTGTCACCCCAATAATCAGATGTAAATTGCAGAGATAAACATATCTTAACAAGAATTTAAAAAAAAATTTTTTTTTAAACAGTGCGGTAAAAATTACAGCATGGATAACTCTGTCAATGACCTCTCCTGTCTAATGGCAATTTCAGAAAACAAGTTTCCATTGTAAATGTTTAATCAGTGTAGTCCCAGGAACCCAGAGCAGACAACTTTATCTTCCCTTCCAACTTATTTGCTCCGCAAGCTCTTTAGTAGCTCTAGCTCGGCTCCCTGCAGGCACTTTAGGTTTTTCTCTCTCAAAAGAGCTGGAGGCTCTGTGGATTCTGAGCTAAACAGAAGCCCTGTGGTTAATTCGGTGAGTCTGAGCCCTGATCCACTGCAAGCAAACTGCAGCATCGCTGCTTGCAAATACTGACAACCAGGTTCCAGGCCAGCCACAAGCACAGGCTGCACACATTCTTCAACGCTGTTCCTCCCAAACCTTGCCTGAAGCCTGTCAACCACATCAGAAAGCATCCTACCTTCCATCATGGTGGCAGAATTGCATTCCTTAATTTCCAAGGAGTCTGAAAAAAACACAGAAGGATACGTTTCCAGGTCCCAGCTAAATCCTCACAACGCTGCTGCCACCGCTGCCGGGGGATCTGCCACGGCCGTTGCTGCTGAAGCCAAAGGAGACAAGTGTTAACGCCAAGGAGAGGCCATGGATGCAGCTGGTGCTGCTTCACCTACAGGCTCCCAGGAAGATGCTGTGAGAGAAAGGGAGAGGAGCGGCGAGCCGGCGAGCTGCACCGCCTGCGCTGGCTCAGCCAATCCGTTCAGCTCGGGACCGCGTCACATGGTAGCCAGCCCGCATCTCCTGACACAATACCCCGGGAGAGCAGGGAGCACACAGAACCTATTTCCCGTCCCCATTCCCCGCCACCCCCAGCCCCGGCCGCTGTCGCCAAATGCACAGCCCCTTCCCCACCTGGTGACGCACTTCCCCCGCCCCTCCTCTTCGTCTTCTGAAACCTATTGCAGCTGCTGGTACCCGAGATTATTTATCAGACGCTGCCACCTTAACAGGGATGAAAGGAACATCTAAACGGCTTGCTGCTGCGGAGGGTTTTCGTTCTTTCTTTTTAAACTTAATTCGGTGCAGCCTGAAGTTTTAGCCACATACTTTAAAGCTCCTATTCCCATCTCCTCTTGCCCTGAAGGAATGTCAGTGTTTGTGGCCTCCACACACACATCTGTGAGAGTCCCTCTTTCCCTCTCTTCCATTCAAGAGAGAAAAATCAATCCGGCTGACGTCACAGCAGAAACAATTACCCCCAAAAGGATGATGCAGAAGAAATTTCACCCCAGCTGCCTTCAAGAACACCAGGGAATTAAGCGCGCATGACTTACTGGGGGCTGGGAACTATCATTAAAACAAAGAAACAAAAGAACCCACCTGAGTGGGGCGCCGGATACATCCCGGCAACGCTTGAGATAATTTCTGCGCGGGAGGCGGGAGAGGGCAGCAGGCAGGGAGGGGAGGCCTTATCCCTAAAGAAAACAGCTGTGCAGGCCGCTTCTTATCGCTGCAACCTGGGCAGGCGGGCGGTCACAGATTGGACCCAGCGGGGCGCCGCTTGGTTCAGGGTTCGAGTCCCGCAGCCCGCTTGTCTTTTGATCCACCCGCACGTTAGCCGCCTGGCTGCCCCAGGCGGAGTGTGGCTGCAGCCGCCAACTGTAGTACTTATAGGAAAGCAACTTTCTTCTGAATGACACGTTTTTCACGCCACGCCATAGGCATCTGTAAACACCTCCAAGCCCACTCCTTCACCCCAGCGGAAATCCGAAAGGAGGCAATTGTACTAGGTTCTGGCTGACGGGTGAATGAAGCCCAGGTTTCTCGGCTTCCAGGGATGGGATCTGGCTGCCTTGCTGCTGGCTAAGTGGGAAGGGTTACGGCTCATGGACTGTTTGGGCTGATAATATGTTACCTGGCTGGTCCCCAGTGACTCCGGGAGCCTTTTAGAGGGCTTCAGGCTTCGGGTCCCTAGGTCCTCCGTTCCCTTCAAGCAGGCTCTGTCCACGAACTAAGTCAAAGGCAGGTGGAGTATGTTGAGGGGCGGGGTGGGGGGTGGAGAAGGAAGATGGGAAGGAAGGGGAAAGGCCTCTTTAGATCCCTAGGGGACACCAACAAAAGGGGGCATTTCTCTCCCTACAGTCTAGCAACATGACTAGGAGAAAAGCCATTACATCATAGAGCAATTGTGAGCACCAAATGAAATAACTAAGAAGTAAGATGCATTAGATGATCAGGATTGTGCCTCTAAGACTAGCAATCATGTATGCTATAAATTTAACCCTGAACTTTTCATGTGGCTCAGTCCTTGACATAGTCTGGTTCTTTTCACTAGAGCAAATATGAGGTACTGGTGACTGGATCTACTAAAGAAGCTGACTTAAGTAGCATATTAACAGTTAAAAAACAAAAACTCAATTCCTTAGCAAATGAAAGTTCAAACAAACAAACAAAAAATTGTTGTTCTCCCCAGAGACACATATATCAATGCCCTCTAAATTTTAAAATGAAATTCTCCAAGGAAATACAAATACTTGTGCCTTTTATTTTCCTTATATCTATGAGGCAGTTGAATTTTAAAAGAGGAAAAACCTTCAGCATAAAACCTGAGTACAATTTACACTTCTTTGAAAACAATGATATTATTGCAAAAAAAAAAAAAAAAAAGTGTGTGTGTGTGTGCGGTTCACCAAAATTTTAGTAAATTTAGTTAAGACCATGGATAAAAAATGGTGCCAGACACTGGAATCAAGTTCCGTTTCTGCCACCTAATGAAATATGTCACCCTGTGCCTCATAGTTTCCTTATCTCTGAAAAGAAGATAATACCAACTTCATAAATATAATACTAGTTATAGTATTAATAACAAACCTTTATTTGATGGCCTACTATGTCCTAAGCAGAGTCCTAAATACTTTGCCAGTAAATTACTAAGCATTGTATCCGCAGTATAATAAACCCTTCATACTAGCTTTGTAATATTACTGTTATTACCACTAAAGTGCTGCCAGAGGCATTAAAGAAGTTTGCAGCCACATGAGAGTTAAGTAACATGCATAGAGAACAACTTAGTGAAAGACCAGGGAAAGTAACAAGGGATGTAACATGTTGTTACACAAGAGTGTTCTGAGATTCTTCAAAGTGGGGGAATGATTAGTTAGGGAAGGTCCTAACTAATGGACTTGGAATGGCAGTTCTAAATTAGAATGGGACTTCTAATAAGAAAAAAAATGGCTTATATAAAATGTGGAAGTAAGTGCAAGTATTGAATACTGGGATAGGAGGTGTCATCAGAGATGTAAAGGTCAAAGAGCCAGAGAAACCCTGGCTGCCTGCCTTCCCTCCCTGCATGAAGTTTCTCATAGTGTGTGAGAGCAAACCTCTCAGACAGATTTAATAAGGCACATACATCAGTTTTGTTTTAAACTTGCCGCAAGCCAACTAGCTAGAGGCAGAAAGAGAGTTCAAAGATTCTTTTGATCGGTGGGTGTTTATAAGAAAAACAAGTGTCTAGATATGATTGTCAGAGAAGGACCAAGAAAGGGATGTACAGTTAAAAGTTGGAGGCTAGTCCCAAAATTGGCTAAGTTTTGAGTACCTTTATTGAGAAGACGTTATTATCAATTGTAAGAATATCTGACTAACAAAGTTCTCCTTCAAATAAAACATTGCTTCCAGTATATTATACGAAAAGATGAAATATCCTACTTTTGTCTTCTTACTGACTTTTGGAGGAAAGAAAAAGCATGATTTTCTCAGAAACAAAGATGGTACTATTAGATTTTGGCCCAAATTTCATCTCTTCCCAGTATAGTTTTTGTTTACTGACAAGTACAAAGAAGAATTTATAGCTGCTAAAATAATGTAATGTTTATTTAAAGATGCATTTGTTCTCATTTAAGATATTTTAATTTTTATTTAAAAAATATTTTAAATAAATTTTATGTTTAATGTTATTTTATATTAGTTTCAGGTGTACAGCATAGTGGTTAGACAATCATATATATTACAAAGTGTCCCCCCTGATTTTTCCAGTACCCAGCTGTCATCATACATAGTAATTACAATATTATTGACTATATTTCCTATGCTATAATTAATGGAATATTTTTTGCAAGTCAAACAGAAGTCAAAGGATCTGTGGAAATATTGGGTAAATTATTAACTTGCACCAAAGTTTCCAGACTTTGCCTAGGAGATTAGAATGAGTGTGTGCCCAGATCATACCAAGTGCTCATATAGTACCTGCAACTAGTTCAAGACCAAAAGACCTAATGGCTCAAGTCACTAGACATTAAAATTGTTTCATAAATAAATTTTTACATTGGTAATGCTGTAAAATCTATTACACATGGTTTTCGAACTCAAATCCTGTTATATTCTAATCATAATAGTTGAATTTCTTCACTATTCCTCAATATTAATGTTTCAGGGGGAAATCAGCTCATATTTCAGAAAGAGAAAGAAAATAATGAGAACTGAATTACAGAGGAAGAAGGGAAAAATTAATGTAGAGGGAAAGTTTAAATAAGGTATCTGATATCCTTCTTGCTATTCCATTGAGACAATTCAAACGAATGTAGAAGGGAAAATATTGCCCAAACCCCCTGGAAAATAACAAAAGATCCCACATGAAGAGTTATATTTCCATGGGATAAAATAGGTGAAAGAGCAATATACGTACATATAAGCCCATACTCACTATATACTCTTGGCTAAAAGGAAGAACTACAACTGGAACTGGCATGGGCAAATAGGGGATTTATTTAGGTACTTTGCAGAATTTAGTGAAGCACTGAACAGCTGAGGAAAGCAAGAACAAGGTAGCTTCAGGAAACCAGGATACCAGAACCAAGTAATCACAGCTCTGTTTCTTCTAGCACATCAGCTTCTTTCTTCTTATCAGTTTTTCTCCATGTAACCAGGGAGATGGTCATTTAAATTTTTTAAGCTTACATCTCAACACCTGGACTATCCAAAATCTACTTCAAAAATATTCTTGGGAGCCCTGGCTGGTGGCACAGTGAACAGAGATTGCTGGTTCAATTCCCAGCCAGGGAACCCTTAACCAGGTTGCAAGCCAGGTCTCCAGCCAAGTTCGTAGCTGGAGGCAGGTGAAAGGCAACCATACATTGATGTTTCTCTCCCTCTCTGCCTCTCTCCCTGCCCTTCTCTGTAAAAATAATGAATAAAATTAAATATATATATTTTTTCTTGGGCCCTGGCTGGCTGGTGGCTCAGTGGATAGGCACTAGCCTGTGAACCCAAAGGTCACTGGTTTGATTCCCAGCCAGGACACATAACCTTCTCTGCCTCTCTCTCTGAAAATAATAAATAAAATTTTAAAAAATATATGCTTAGGAAGGGCTCTGATTGACTTGGCTTAAATCATTGTTCACCCTTAGAGCCAATGAATGTGGCCAGGTTGATGAGGTCTCATGATGGACTTATTTGAACCAAAACTTACATTTGGACTTAGTCACATGACCACTATTGTGACTCAGCATGACAGGGTGGGGGGAAGATAGGCAAGCGTCTATAACAAACAATCCTTAAGAGTAGAAAAGTCCTAATATGATTGAAGGAATAGGCAAGACAAGATATTGTCAAAGGGAGAAAAGGAACTCTTACCAGAATAAATGTGGGGATGCAAACTAAGAAGCAAAAACTGATCTGCACTTAAGATAGATAGAATTTACAAAAGGATTTACCATCTCAGAGGGATTCAGAATGCCACACTAATCTTATTCAGCATACTTGAGAGGTTATTTATATATATTTTCACTCACCACATCCAGAGAGAAACTTGCAGACCCTGTGGCCATTCCCTGCCCTTTACCATGGAGAGGGGAGAGGGAAGAAGGAAGCAGACCCTCCTGGTCAATCCTCTTAACCACCAAGATAAGACATGCCCTGGTATGTTTGCCACCCATTGATCCAACCCTGCCCCAGAGAGCCACGTATCCAAACCTACATAGTACGGAAGGAACTTGTATCAGTCAGGAAGTACTGTTTAATCTAGACTTACATTGTCAAGGATAAACAATAAAGGCTGCATACATGAGAAGAATCAGCAGTCTCAAAAGAAAAAGTAAATAATTATAACTCATTGGAGCAGAGAAAACATCCTCAATGAAAGCAAAGGATATGTACAAAACTGGAGACTCATTCAAAAAAATTATTTTTTACTTTTGGTATAATTTCAGGGATATAGCAATAAATAAGAGCAGACTGCAATGATTAAACAGCATGCAGAGAGCCAGAAAAAATGCACTAAAGTAGGAAAACCATCCTTATGAAAATTTAAAAAATGTTATAGCTATGATCAAGTAGGTATTTCCAGAGAGGGACCACCTAGTGACAATGTGCTTGAAGCATAGAACCAGGACAACAACTGGCTCAAACACAGTGGATTCTTTTCTCTATGGAGAATCCATTTACTCTAATACAACTTTAACAGTTCAAGAAACTAGAGAAAGAGTAAAAGCTCTACAAGTCACTTTATAAAATCCAACATCTGACAAAAATAATAAAAATTAAAAAGAAAAATATAGAAAAAGAAAATATATCAATATTTGTGAATATTGATGCAAAATTTTAAATAAAATAACCCAACAGAATCCAGCTTCTCAAAAACATTATATATGTAATAAATAAGGCTTTACTTTAGGAGTAAGAAAAAGTAGTTTAATAATTTTAAAAGTTAAATATAATTCATAATATTAAGCTATTGAAAGGGAAATAATGTCATCTCCATAGTTGCTGAATATATATCTGATAAATTTCAATGTACCATAAATGACTCATTAAGTAAACAAAAATCTTATTGAAGGAAGACATAAAGAACTTCCTTAGGATGATAAAATATACCTCTTTCCCAAATCTATGATCTTGTTAAATAAAGGCACAATGACAAAGTCTTCATTAAAATCAGGAATAAGACTTAAATGTCCTTTGAAATGCATCTAGTCCAAACTCAGCTGTGATGCAAATGTAAAATGCACACCAGGTTTTGAAGAGAGAACAAAACAAAGAGAATCTAAAACATATTATTAAGTTTTTATAACAATTACATGTTAAAATTTATATTTGTATTTTTTGGTATGTTTTGTTTTATATATTTATTGAAATAAATGTGGTGTACCTGCAAATTTTCAGTTACACATGTGGTGCACATTTGTGGCTCACATTATATTTCTGTTGGACAGCACTTATCTATATACTGACTGAAAACCAACTCCACAAACATTAGGGGCAAGGGGGATGGACTAAGTTTAAGAAGTTATATACTAATGGAGTTTATCATCACATACTCTTATTTGTTTATTTTTTATTTTTTATCTAACAAAGAGGCATTTAGAATTGTCTATGCCTGGGCATTATGTCGGGGTTTGGGACATGGAAATAACAAGGGCATAAACCTTTCAAGATGCTTATATTACAGAAGAGGAGGCAGATGATAAACCAAGAATTATAATACAGATGTATAAAAAATTCAGAGCCAAAGTAGCAGAAAGGAGGGGCACCCAAGCAGGAGAGGAAATGAAGGCTTCCCAAAACAGGTACACCTGAGCTGTTAGTTCAAAAGCAAGGAAAATACTTGTGACACCAATCTTTATCCAGCCCTACCCACACCTTCACCTCCTCCCTTCATTTTCTTCTCTGATAGCTTTTAAGCATTCTTCTGTTTGGATCTCCTACTGAATGGGGGACAAAAATGCTTATCATCAAACTTTAGCATCAACTTGCCTAAACTCAGTTTTGGTCTTTCTTTAATTATGTATTTTCTTTTTCCTCTCTATCTACTTTGCTGAAGGAGATTATCTCCCTCTCCCAAACCCTACCTTTCTTCCCCAAAACATTAGGTGAAGAGATGGGGTTGGCATTTGCTTTTGTATTTCTCCATTTCAGCTTCTGTGTCATTCATTTGGACCATTGAGAAAAATATCTTCTAGGATTCATCCTGCCTGTCTTCCTTCATTTTTTAAAAACCAACACCCCCCAAAAAATTTTTTTAAAAATAAAACCAACCCCAGAATAACTCCAGGTCAAACTTTCCTCTACGACTTCAACTATATCATAGTCCTCCTCTTTATCTCACCACCTGTCTTCATTATTCATGAAACCAGTATCCATTCCATGATCCAGCATACCTACCTTACAGTTCCCTGACTTTCTCAACTCCAATTACCTTAATTTCCATTGTTTCTTGGACACTAAAACTATGGTCATACTTTGGATCTCATTTTTTGTTTATCTTCAGTATTTTACAGTATCTATTTTCCTAATACCTAAACTATCCATTCTACCCCACCCTCCACACACCATACATGTGTCTTAACATTTCCTGAATCAACTTTTTTTCCTGATTCCTAGGGCTGCTGATCCTCCTATCCATTTCTCATAGCCTTGGGAGAAAAATCTGTGTATACATATGGTAAGGTGGAAGGAGCATCTTGAAAGTGCTCTCTCCCTCAAAACTCAGCAATACTTGTTTCATTCTACTCTAGCCATTTTCTTCTGGCACTCATCTACCTAAATACCTACTTTTATCTTAATAAATATCATCCTTTCTTCAAGCTCAAACTCAGATCTTCTTCAAGAAACCAAACAATGGACCTTTCTTTCTCTTTACTCCTACTACATATGCTAAATCAGCTTTTGATTATATAGCTTAACTTATCTCCTAATTATTTACAGACATAAAATATCAGTTATCATGCCAATAGAAATCCATATGGAAAGGACCATATCTTCTATTTTTTGACATTTTCTACAACAAGTACACAATGCTAGATGCATATTTGGTGCTCAACAATTATTTGATAGCTATATCATTTCTTTTCTTTTGTTATATAAATCCAGTAACAAAATTTTTGTTCTGCTCATTCTCATAATTTCTTTGGGAGTAAAGGAATTTGAGGAGAAAAACAAATATTTCTTGTTTTTTTTTCCCTGGAGAGGTCTGGAGAAATCCCAGTAGGAATGGAAGTCCAGCAAAGTACTTCTCAGGTTAGGTTTAGAAGCCAGACCTGGTTGGGTGGTGGCATTTCTAATAACCAGAAACAAAGACCACAGAGCACCATGATAATAGCCAGAGTTTATTAAGCATTTTATGACATTTTATGTTTTATGATACTTTTTACAGGTGGTCTGCTAAGTACTTGGGACCAGTATTTCATATAATTTCCCCAAACCTATCAGTTAGGTATTTGATTCCCATTTTACATATGGGGAAACAGGGGCTCAGAAGTCATAAATGACTTGTACCAGGAAACAGCAAGAATCAGAGCTGGAGTTTGAGCTCACCTCTTCTAACTCAAACCCGTGACTTAACTTTGAATTTATAAATTTGTTTTGTAAATATTACTTGTTTTGGGGGCTAATCGTTCTCATTTGCTCTGGTAACACAACTCTCTTTGGAGAAAAACTCTTTCTTTTTTCCATTATACTCAACTACGGAGAAGAAATGTTTGCTGTCATCTCCCAACATGACTGTACTTACCCACAATGTTTGGTCAAAGGAGAGATTCGAATCAAGATAAGCAAATAATACTTTACTTCCCAGATCATAACCCAAGGTGACCCAATTAGAATTCTTCTCTGAGGGTCAAGAAACTAAAACTGCCAAGTGAGCCTCTTTTCCTGCTAAATACTCAAGCTGTAAGAATGTAAACCTAAAGCCATGCCCTTCACTTCCTGAAACCCTGTCTGCAGGAGGCATGAAACTGACCTGGAGGGAAAGGAGGAGAGAGCCAGCCCTATTAGCTTGTAAGCACCTTACTTCTCTCCTCTTGTTTCTCCCTTTCTCTTGGTTAGAGGAACCAATAACTTCCCCATGCTGCTGAAGGAACCTCAGGTTGGTTATCTGCCACCCGCAAAGGAGTGAATCAACTCATCTCATGAAGTGCTGAAAGTCAAAAATCAGTAGAATTAAGACCTGTGGGTACTTTCAAGAAGCAAATTATATGTTGGAACCAGGAGACAAAGCCAGGAAGCTGCAAGTGAGACAGTATCAAAAGTAGATTAGATAAAGAAAAAATAAACAAATGAGACGACATAAAACTAAAATGTTTTTGCACAGCAAAGGAAGCCATCAACAAAATGAAAAGACAACCCACTGAATGGGAGAACATATTCACCAATGATACATCTGATAAGAGGTTCCATATCCAAAATTTATAAAGAACTTATAAAACTCAACACCAAAACAAACAAATAGTCCAATATAAAAATGGGCAAAGGACCAGGATAGACACTTCTCCAAAGAGGACACACAGACGACCAATAGACTTATGAAAAGATGCTCCAAGTCATTAACCACCAGAGAAATGCAAATTAAAACCAGGAGATATCACCTCACACCTGTCAGAATGGCTATCATCAATAAATAAACAAACAAGTGCTGACAAGGATGTAGAGAAAGGGAAACCTTAGTATAGTGTTGGTGGGAATGCAGATTGGTATAGCCACTGTGAAAAACAGTATGGAGTTCAAAAATTAAAGAGTAGAACTGCATAATAATCCAGCCATTGCACTTCTGGGAATTTATTTGAAGAAATCTGAAACACTAATTCAAAAGAATATATGCACCCCTGAGTTTATTGCATCATTATTTACAACAGCCAAAATTTGGAAACAGCCCAAGCATCCATCAGTGGATGAGTGGATAAAATGATAAAACAGCTGTGATATATTTACATAATGTAATACTCAGCTATGAAAAAGAAGGAACTCTTACCCTTTGCAACAGCATGGATGGACCAGGAAAACATTATGCTAAGTGAAATAAGCCAGTCAGAAAAAGACAAGTACCATATGATCTCAAGTATATATGGAATTTAATGAACAAAGTAACTAACAAAAAAATAGAAATAGATTTATAGATACAGAGAACAGAATGACAGCTGCCAGAGGGGAGGTGGTTGGGGAACTGGGTGAAAAAGGTGAAGAGATATAGTTATAAAAATTTTTAAAACATCATAGACATAGACAACAGTATGGTGATTACTAGAGGAAGAGAGAGAAAGGGAATAGAGGGAGGTAGAAGAGGGCAAAGGGGGGATAAATGGTGATGGATGGAAGCTTGGCATGGGGAGGTGAATTCACAGTAGAATATATAGATGATATATTGTAGAATTGTACACCTGAGACATATATAATTTTATTAAACAATGTCACCCCAATAAAGTCAATAAAATAAATCAATTAAAAAAAGCCAATTAGGGCCCTGGCTGGTAGCACAGTGGATAAGGTGCTGGACTGCCAACCCAAAGGTCGCTGGTTTGATTCCCAGCCAGGGCACATAACCAGGTTGCAAGTCAGGTCTCCAGCCAGATCTGTACCTGGAGGCAGGAGAAAGGCAAACATACATTGATATTTGTCTCCCTCTCTGTCTCACTCCCTTCCTCTCTCTGGAAATAATAAATAAAACCTTTTAAAATAAATAACTAAATAAATAAGTCAATTAGGGAGTGAGAGACAATGGAGGTAAAGTCATCTAAGACCATTTGCCCTGAAAGAGCTCTATGAGACCTTTTCATTTTATTTTTTTAATAACAATTTTTTTCAAAATATTTTATTTTAAAGGTCTCTAGTCAAAATAAGAGTCAGGAGTTCTTAGTTTAAAGACATAAAAGGAGTAAGAGCAATAATCACAATTTTATAAGATAAAAATCATTCTTTTTAAGAACCAAGCCCAAATAAAGCCATCCCCATCTTAAAATTGTGTCTTTGACTGGTATTAACTTCTTCCTTTTTAATGACCATTATAAACTAAATTAAATAAATTATATGCTAGACCCAAGGAAGGGATAAAAAGGGAATCAAAGACATTTAAATATATAACACATTATATTAGCCAAGAAGCTAGGATAATGTAAAATTTACTCTTAGAAGAAAAAGCAGGGGGGAGGAAGAGGCAAGGAAGGGGAGCAGCTTAGACAAGAACCTAGTATAAAGAAACCATGGACATGGACAACAGGTGGGATTGACTTTGGGTGGAATGGGTGGGTGGGGAGGGGGACAGAGGGAAGCAAAAAGGGGATGGATGTAATACAACAACAATAAAATTAAAAAAAAAATAAAGAAAAACTAGCTATTCCTTTGGCAGTGGTCTTCTTGCATGTGGGGAAAATGTTAATCAGAAAATGAGTTTCTCTATCCTGGCTGGTAGCACAGTGGTTAAGGTGCCAGCCTGTGAACCCAAAGGTCGCAGGTTCGATTCCCCAGCCAGGGCACATAACCAGGTTGCAAACCAGGTCTCCAGTCAGGTCTGTGGCTGGAGGCAGGTGAAAGGCAACCATACATTGATGTCTCTCTCTCTCTCTCTGCCTCTCTCCCTTCCCCTCTTTCTAAAAATAATGAAATAAAATCTTTAAAAACAAAAACAGAACCAAACAAAAAAAGAGTTTCTCTAAATGTCAACTTCACATTTGATGCTGTGAGATGCTGACACTCGGAGAGCCACATGGGCACCAACATCAATTTTGGGAAAAGCAGTTTGAATGAAATGACTGGTGGGACTGACTTTGTGGGGAATGGGTGGGTGGGGAGGGGGACAGAGGGGAGCAAAAAGGGGATGGATGTAATACAACAACAATAAAATTAAAAAAGAAAAAAATTTTTAAAAAGAAGAAAAAGAGTCTTGTTTCTTGGTAAGCCATCTTTCACTAGGATGATGTGCTGAGGTTTACATGAGGTGAGAAGCAATCTTTGACAACGGACCACCCACTCCCTAATTATATGGCTGTTAAAAAGAAGCTTTCTCACTTTGTATTTTCATTTTAAAAATATAATTGCATGAGTTTAATTTCCTCACTGGGCTTAACTGGGAATCAGCGTTAAGCAGCAGTCTGTAAAATGTAAATAATTTATTGCTTCACCTTGTAATTTCCATCGCCAATAAGGACTTTAGTGCCATGACCTCTGGGAGAGGGGTGATACTGGGAGGCTGGAGCTTTATTTAGCAAATCCTTTCCATTCAAAGCCCATAAGCTCCTTGTCCCTATCAGCAGGTGTCCAGAGGTGCCCTGTCAACAGATCTCACTTGGGGGAAGGACTGCTGGGAGCTGACAGAAATGGGAAGCTCCTTGGGAACTTCTGCTACCATCAGGCCTGTCATGTGAATGGAAAACTGCTTTGAATTTTCAGCTGGAAGTAAATGACATTTGTTTGATTCACTTTCTGTTTTGAGATGCATGTGTATGTGGGTGCAGTATGTATGGTGTGTACACGTGCATCCACACATATGAGAGTGTTTATCAATGACGCTGGGCAGTGTTTTCACATTGTGCGCAGTCTAATAATAATGAATAAAAATTAATGGATCTCCATTTGCTTTTATGGATTTTGTGATTATTGTCCAGAACAAGAAAAGTACCCAAAGCAACTAATTGAAGAATCTACCACCATTACAGTCATGTAATATAACCAAAAATTTTCAGTGTTACTAATATAAATGGATCGATGTGTGTCCAAGCTATAACATTAATTATTCAACATTTTTGCCAAAGGCTTTAAAGTTGGAGAGTGGCTTGGGATTTATGTACACACAAAAATAAAATCAAAGATGCTTATGCAATTTCTTTTTAAGAAAATTATTTTGCCCCTGCTCAGTAACTTCACTAGAGATAGGCCATGATGGAATGGGCCCTCTATGCAAAGGCAAATTATTAAGTTCTCTAAATTTTATCACTTTTACAGTTGACAATTAAAACAAATTATTATAGCTGTAAAATGGAATAAGAAGAGGGCCTTGCTGAATAAATCATTTTAATATCAGGGCTGTTTGATAAATAGTGATAGGAATATAAATTCCATTAAATTGGATATAAACGGTGGACCTGGGAAATAGATTTAAGATACAAAATACTCACTTTGTGAACCAAAGTAAGGTAATTTCTGCTAATGTCATTAAGGCATTACCTGATTATAATTCACTGTGTTAATTTAATACTATAGGTAATAAACTTTGCCCTAGTTCTAGTTCTAATCTGTAATAACTCTGGTGTATTTGTGTCCCCATCTTCACACCATGCCTTTTTCAGTCCCTTTGAACCAGCACTGTTGGTATCTTTCATCTACAGCTTCAACAGCAGTGCTTATGAGCTCCTCTGACAAAAGCCAGAAAAATGTCAGTAATAACTGCATTCATTCTTAACAGCAGGTGAAGCCTAGAATTATTTGCATTTGCAGTGCTGATGGTAAACTCTGGATGCCTAAAGGCCTTCCATCATTTTATCTTGGTCCATATATCTGACCTTTCCTTAGGTTTCCTCCTGGCTTCTTCATAGGGCTTGCTTTTCTTGTTTTTACCGAATAATTGCCTTAGTATCTATCTTCTATTTCTAGTTTCACATCATTGCTAAAGAGTAGTGAAGAAGACTCTTCACTGTCAACTTGAGCTTGTTGGAGCTGCTTTATTGATGCATGTAATTGATGTTTAATAATACAGATGGCTTTCACAATGTGGAAACAATCAGAGGAGTATCACTCTACTTACAAATGTCAGACTGACACAAAGCAATAGGGGAAATAAGTAACACTTAGGGGTTACTTCTTTCAAACCCCGGTGATGGCTAGGTGATAGCTCATGAAGACATTCGAAAGCCTGCCACATGGGACAGCAATGACCTCAAAAACTCCTTTGCTTCACTTCCATCTTCCAAATAGAAAGAAAGTTGTTCTCATTGAAAAACTCCAATCCAGATTCATGGAGAAAAGGACTTAAGGAGACATATTTTCAATGCCCCAAAGGGAATTGTCAAGATGTTCCTAAATTGACAAGAAAAAACCTAGCAGTTTGACCCCTCTGGAAATTTGACACCTATGCCCCATTCCTTTTAAAGGAATTAAGAATATAACAACATAATGCTTTAAATTATCACAAGGTAACCATCCTTTAACAGCCAAAGAACAACAAACCTTCTTCTCAAAAAGGTTCAAGTCCCATATGTGATTTACTATCTCTAGGTGATATCTAAACTTCTTTAGCTGAGTTACTCCTACCTCTTTGAAATCCTGTAATATAAACAATGAAATAGGCCATCTTTAGTAAAATATCTAATGTGAACTAATATGACAATGAAAGAAAAAGAATAATTTATTAATGTATATAAATCTAAACAAATCAAGGCAATAAAAAATGAGGGTAATTATTACACTTCTGTTTCTACAAGTGATGACTTGGTCACAATTGGTATTTATATCTTTCTTATTCTACTAAACTTTCCTTAGTCTCTTAGTCTTCAGAAAGTGGTTCAGTTGGTTGCATTTCTTTGCTTCGTGGAGCTATGCAAATCTACCTGACAGATATTTGTCATTAGCAGTCCTGTCTGTATTGGGTTTTTACTTTCCATTAATTTTTACCACAATACATAGGAATTCTAACAAGTACCCAACAGAATATTCTGGGTTCTAGTCATACCTCATTTACTTGCATTTTGTATTAGCTACCTTTTTCCCCTTTGTAATTAAAATGAATTATCCCAACCATTATAGTAATATTCCATTTTACTCCTGGCTCAGTGGTATGAGGCACTCACAGTGCCTAGTTCACAATAACTATTGTGTGTCCCCTGATTCTAGGGATTAAGATCTTAAGAGCAGCAAACTCCAGTTGAAATACTGGGAATAGAAAACTTTTCTCATGGACTGTTAAAAGTAATAGCAATAGGAGTCCATTCAGTTCCACTCTATGGTTCCTAAACCCATGCTTGCTGTCTATGGGTAAAATAACATCATATACTGGTTTCTGATTCAGAGCATACACAGCATCATAAGGACATCTCTCCAGGACTGTAGAGTTTGTCAAACAGCCACAGCCCTGAACCTTAAAGAGGCTATGCCACTGTTATGTTAGGCCAGCTGTTTCAGGGTGATGGGGGACATGTAACACAAGTAAATTCTGAGGGCAGAAGCCAAGTGCCACATTACCTTTGCTATTATTATTTTTTGGTTAATTAAATTATTTTTTGGTTAAAAGATTTGTCTGTGTGAAATAACCTGACAGGGAATGAAGCATGCTATAGGTCCACAGATAATAGTTTTAGAAGAAGCATTGCAGATAGGGAAAGTGCATCTATAGTCATAATAAATCTTCATTTTAATAAGAAGAAATAATTGCCACCAAGCACTTGGCTGGCCCTCCCAGTGAATGGTACCATTTGGGGCAATCGGTATTGATCTTTGCTTTCTGATAGGTTGGTCACTCAGTACAGGCTATAGCCAAGAGCCTTAATGAGTTTACAATCTTCAACCCCAAGGTTATGGCTGTTTTGTTCATAAGCATGTTGGTCAAGGAAAGGTGTGCCTGGGGAAGGAGACTGACCAGCATCCACCCATTGGATCATATTGTCCCTCTGAATGTTGAATGTCTTCTCTGCTGTGATATCACTTTGGTAAGCATTTTCATGGGGCACAAATATCCTGCTCTTTTATGCCAATCTGGAGAGTTCTATGCATTTATCTCTTCTCCAGACCTCCTTGTAAATAGTTTTCCAATTTTTTATTTCCAACTCCATGACCATCCAGTTAAAGTGTTAGCCATTGCCTATAAAACAGTGTAGGTACTACCTCTACCTAAATTTCCTTCCCCCAGGAAATGAATAACAAGGTGTATTGCTCAAAGTTCTTTTCACTAGCTTTCCCTTTACTACCATTCTTTAGGGTCACCCCTACGTGGTATCACCCACAATTGCTACTAGAATATAATGGAGAATTGTCTGTAAACACCTTTGGTTTTCCCAGTGTTAGGTCATAGGAAAGTCACCACAAAGCTATAGGTGCTGATTGAAGAAAAAATGTCTGTCAATAAAGGGTAGGAGCCATAGGAGTCAGTAATCTGCCTATGGAGGCTGCTTGAGCATCATTGCATATAAACCACTTTTATTTGGTGGGGAAACACTGCTGTACACCTCCAAATGTATAACTTGGTGAGCCAGACAACATATTTTTCATAACGAGAAGCTTCGGTCAGTTGGTAACTGGTGGGCCATTATCAAGTATTCCATCTCTTCTAGGACCCAGCCACAAGCCAAAAGCTATTTCTTAACAGGGGAACAGCTCTCTGCAAAAGACAACAGAGTTTTTCTCCAAAATTCAAAAGGTATGCACTGTTATTTATTTATAGGGACCCTCCAAAGACTCTATATAGCATTCATGTCTGTCACAGACAGTTCACCACCATTTGATATGTCGAGTATCTTGAATAGCAAGCAGCCTGGATCTACCTGTGGCATAGCACTTCCTTGCTCTGTTTCCCACTCAAAATTGGCAAGCTTAACATGTCACTCAAGACATGGATCAAAACAGCATTTCTAAATGAAGTTCATATAGATTGCCTGAAAATTTGAAGAGGTACACTAGCTGTTATACCTTTTCTTCTTATTGGTTGGACCCACCTGCCCTTCACTGTGTAGGAAATATCTCAACATCTCAAACTACAGAATTCCTGGAAATTTCTCTGAGTCTGTAAGTCCTGAATGTTGTAGTCTTACTCCTTGGCACACATGGGTTTTATTAAGGTATATAAAGATATTAACTACTTCCTGCTCACCAGTTCCACTCACCCTGATAGCAATTCAGTGTTTCAGAATAATATACTAAGAGGAATTGCTAAGCAATCAAGGTCCCCGAGGACTGGACTATTAAAACAGTCTGTGGTAATATAGGTGTATTGTGAGGTAGTGAGGGGACATGCTACTCCCTCTATGTCAAAGAAAATTTCTTTGGTTGTGTTTACTAACAAGTATAGGAAAAAAGCCCACTAGATCAATAATGCCTACCAGCTATTAGGAGCTGATTTGATTACAAAGTCACATCTGGTCAATAGCTTAAATTGAAGTCATGACCTGATTAAGTTTATGGTAATCCACTGTCATTTTCAAAGTCCATTTTTTCTCTTCATTGGCCAAGTAGGTAGATTAAATGGGTAAAGGGGAAGGGACCAATATTCCTCCATATGTCAAATCTCTGATGAAGTATTAATTTTGGTTTACTATTTTAACAAAGAGACCTTTTCTATCATAATAGCGGCCACTTCACAGAGCAAGGAACTAATATAGGGAATCTGGCTATGCCTATTCCAACTGCATTCCAGATTTAGGAAAATAGCCAAAGGCATGGAGACCAAGTGGACTTAGACTGAAGCAGATGTGAACCTAAACTCTGTTAACCACCTGACTTCCATAAATCTCAGTTTTGACTATTGAACCACAGTGACATTTGAGTTTCCAAGAATAGGTATAGTTCAGAGGCACTTTTTCTTAATTCCTGAAAAGTTTGGCTAGTTTCCTTTCTTTGGTACCTACTCAACCTGGCAAGGGGACCCAAGTCCCTTTCAGAAAGGTTGGGAGGGGGATTTATAGTACAGTTTTTATAAGTGTAGCAGGTCCTTTGTTTAGAGTCACCCAGGGTATTTGTTTCCCATGGCTGCTATAGTAAATTACCACAAACATTGTAGCTTTTAAAAATGCAATTTAAAAAAATTATTAACTCATTTATTAACTTATAATTTTGGAGGTCTGAAGTCCAAAATTGGTGTTGCTGGCTTAAAATAAAGGTGTTTGTGGGGCTATGTTTATTTCTAGAGGCCATAGGGGAACAATTTGTTCTCTTGCCTTTTCTGGATTCCAGGGCTTCCTTGTGTTAGTTTGTCACTCCCTAATACCTTTAAAATGAGCAGTAGAATCTTTCTCATGATGCCTGTCTTTAGTTCTGACTCTTCTGTTTCCTTCTTTCATCTTTTAAGGACCCCTGTGACTACATTGGGCCCACCAATATAATCCATGATTACCTTCTTATTTTAAGGTTAGTTCATCAGAAACCTTAGTTCCACCTGTGACTTTAGTTTTCCCTTTGCTAAGTAAGCTGATATTTTTATAGTTTCTGTGGATTAGGGTGTTGACATCTTTGGCAGGGCATTATTCTTCCCACCACCTTTGATCTCCCCTTTAAAAAAGGGCACTAGATCTGTGATTGGCCTTAAGTCTGGGCATTTGTTGAGGGAGCATAACTATCAATTGTGAGGATTCATGTTAGACCTTAGTCACTAGATTGAGTTTTATTTTTTTGTTTGTTGATTTTGCTTATACAAATGAACTAAGACTTTATAGGTGGTTTATCATGGTCCCCACAATAAATTAGCCACCACCAAAGATTTCTACAGGTCAAATCATTCTAATTATTTCTTAGATCTTGTCACTTGGGGAGTGTCATCACCCTCCAAATGCAGATAACCCATTTCCAAGGCCTCTACAGAGCCTTTGTGGTTGCTGATACTGACTTCACCAATTTACTTTTCAAGGCCTTGATGAAGGGCCTTGAAAGGTTTCTCCCTCATAACATAGTAGCTGGTGGGTAACCAGATCATTCATAATAAATCCACTCAGCATTCATATCTCTATAGGCCTTAGGATATCTTTTTCTCAACTGGGGCCAATTTTGCTCCTTCTGGGGACATTTGTCAATGTCTAGAGACATTTTTGGTTATCATAAATTGAAGAAGGTATTACTGGCATCTGGTAGATAATGGCTAGAGATAGCACTTAACATTCTATAATCTACAGTTTCCCCTAACACCAAATGAAAAATCATTTGATTCTAAGTGTCAATAGTGCCAACATTGAAAAACCAATGGCATTCTGATATCATAGTTTCATTAGTTATAAACCACTATTGGATCCAGATTTTAGTCAACCAATCTAGAAATTGTCAGTGTCATCCCTAGTTGCTTGAGTTAGTACATTGGACTCAACATCTCCAACTCATGCATCCACATTAATAAGTTCAGTCTGATTCAACATTATATTTCTCCCACCCTGGTCTAAGCACCTTTAATGCTTCTTATCCGTAATCCCAAGTTTCTGCTGATACAAATTGGTAAAACCTTATACTCAATACCTATTCATCTGGGTTATATTGGGTATTGAGTCATATTACAACTCTAGAATCAATAAAGGTGGTAGGGATTGGTCCTAAAGATCAACATTCACCCACAAGGAAGGTATCTCTGAGGTGGTCATTACAGGTTCTGTAGGCAAGAGGAATCTAACCTTCTGATACAAAGAAGGAAAGGCTGAGTCTCCTGGCAAGGAAGGCTTAGGGGAATTTGGAAGTTCCAGGTCCTCACACTAATTATAATCTAACCAGACATCCTCATCGCCATTTTTAAGGTCTTGATATTCACCAACCAATGCCCTAAATTTAACATTAGAGATAAAACTTTAGATTTGGTCCTCAGAAATTTCAACTCCAAGGCTACAGGAGATAGGGTTTCTTTCAGGACAGTCATAGATATTTTCTCATGACTTATCTAGCCTTGAGCTAGAATTTTAGACTCCTAAATGCATTTCCCCCATTTTTTCCCTCAAGTTCTTCATTACATTTAGAAGCAAACAATCCATCCAACAGTTGTCACAGGCATTGTTTCCATTATAAAGTTCTATTGCAACAGCTTATACCCTTGACCTTTATAGGTACCCAAGTCCAGATGATTATAGTAATAATTTAAGAAACTCTTTGGCTACTGCCTGTCATAAACTACCTGTAATTCATTGCAACTAAAAATGAAGTTTATGAATACCTTTAAATCTAATCAGGTTGGAGAACAAATACAACATTCCCATCCCATCCACAAGTTTCTGTGCTCCTGACAGTACTTTTAATGCCGAAAGTTGCATTAGTAGTATTATGAAAATAATTACTTTAATAGAGAAATTAGAGCATATGAATTGAAGAATCTGGGGGATCTGGTATATTTGGTATGCTGAGGCTGAGAGGTTGGAGAAACTTTAACTGTGATGTCAACAAAAGCCCCAAAACAAAGAAAGAAAACTATTATTTGTGGAGAAGTCTCCAAACCATTGCTGTTTAAAAGTAGGCACTTCAAAATAAATTTGAAGCCTGCCACATATGATTTACATGACATTCCACATGTAATAGTTTCTGCTTCCCTTCTGTTTCTGAATCTCCTGCAAGTTTCTTCCAATGAATCCTAACCCAGAAATTTACAGAGAATGGGAATGGGCATCTCATCCTTAAGAGGGACTGGTGGTGATGGTACCAAGTTGACAACAATAAATGCAGCCCAGCTGTTGATTTCATAATTACTCATGAATCTCCATTGTCAAGTGTTGCCACTTGTTAACAACTATGGTTCTTCAGCCCTTGCCTGTTTGACTTCAACCTGTTTCCGAATATACCACTTTGCATTAGTAAAACTTCCCAAAGTAACTGCTTAGCATTTGATCCCAGGATATGTTTTAACTTTACTTTTCAGAACATTATACTAGCTTGGAGGACCACATTTATGGACTGAACCAGTTGATTTATGTGCTTGAACTTGGTTTCGTTCATCCTTAGAACATTTGAAAACCAAACTTCCATGTAGGTAGCTGCAGGTAGATGCCACTCAGCTTTTCCTTTGCTCTGTGATCCCACCACTCAGATGTTAGTTCAATCAGTACATCCTTGGAGCAGGTTAGCCTGACTTTTCACAAATCAAATCTACCCTGTCAGGTTAGATTGGCTACATTCTCATACCAACCATCGGTCCTTCTTTAAGCACTTAACACAGTGTGCACTTACATATTTGTGTAACTATTTGATAAACAACTCTAACTTCCAATAAACTGTAGGCCCCAAGAAGACAGAGACTATGACTATTTTGCTTACCACTACATCCTTTTGCTTACCATGATGTCACAGTGCCTGATACATAATAGGTGTTCAGTAAATATTTGATGAGTCTATCATTTGATAGTACCATCTCATCCCTTGCAAAGGTGACAGCATGACAGAAAGAAAGGAGTGCTAATAGACCATCAGCAGAACTCTGTTCTAGTTCCACCTCACTTGCTACTTTGTTTGAGAATCTTGGGCAGGTGACTTAAACTTCCTGAATTTCAGTTCACTCCTCTGAGGAATGAAGCAGTTGAACAGCAAACAAAGTCCATCACAGTTCTGAGTCTATAACTTCTCTCTGTGACTGAATATTGTACATAGAATTTCTTAAAATGGGCTACACCATCATAATCATATACCTACATTGAATATGGTGCTTATGGGAGATGAAGGCACTTGTATGATTCCCAAATTTTAGGTTGGATGTTTTTATATAAACTGATGTTTTTATATAAACAGTAGCAATCAAAGTCTGTAGTGTAAGGCAGGGATCTTTCTTTGGGTTCAGGATTAACAACATCTTCATTATTTTTACTAATTTTTATTCATTTTGGACTACACTCTTACTACCATTTTGTAGCAAAGGCATGGGCTTAAGAATTCTACAAACATGGTTTCAGTCCTGATTCTTCAATTGCTCAAAGGCCCCATGCTTGATTTAATGCTCTGTTATTCCTACCTTGAAATTCTGGATAATAGTTGAACAAGGAGACCCATGTCTTTATTTTTTACTAGGGCCTGCTAATTATGTAGCTAGTTCTGGACTCAGGGCGAGGGGCAGCTGAACTGAACTTTCCATCCCCAGTGTTCTCCCCTGAAGGTGTCACTATCTTCTAGGGACCCCTGAGTTGACAATGGCTGCCAACTTCACTTTGTCCTCAGGAGGGTGCTGTTTCTCCTTAAAACTCAGCCCTAATCTTAGCAGACTTCTGGCCTCATTCCCCAATGTACAACTAAATATAAAACTGGGGATATTTAAGTGGGACTTTGAAGGCTGAGTTATTTCAAAGGGAAAATAGACATGGAAATACAAATACATTTTAATAATTATAGTTATTTTTTGAGCATCTTGTGTCAGTTTTTCTTCTACTTGTACAACACTTCATGATATAGATGTTACTATCTCCATTTTACAGGTAAGAAAACTGAAAGTCAGAGTCTAAATACCTCCCCAAAAAGTTAGCAAGAGGAAGAATTAGAATTTGAGCCCCATTCCATCCATCTCCAGAGACCATGTATAGAGGCTTCTTGTTTCTTGTTTGTTTGAGTCTAGAAGGAAAAACTCCAATAACCTTTTTTTTTTTTTTAAACAAAGGATTTTTTTAAAACTGTCCATGCTTTAAATATTAACATTTAAATTTTAATAACATGAGAAGCATTTGTCATAGTATATCATGCATTTTCTGAGTTCACCCTAACAACCAGATGCAGAGCCCTATATTATTGTTTGGCTCCAATAATCAGGTATCACGATTTTACAGAATGCTATGATAAAGTGTTTTATTTTTTTTAATCCCTCCCTCCTAAATTTATATGTTACAATTGAACCCCCAAGGTGATGATGTTAGAAGCTGGGGCCTTCAGGGGGTTGATGAAGTCATGGGGGTGGAGGCTGAAGGAACTGGAGCAGTGCTGGAAAAGTTGCCTGAGCGCACCTTCTGGGTCTAATTTTGCTGCATGCCTGCTGCATCTTGCTTCATGTTTTTGCTTTCTGACTGTGAGCTCCTGTGACTGGAAGCTTGATCTACATCTTTCTTTTTGCTTTAAGACAGACTTTTAATGTGATTTCCCCTAAAAAAAGATCAATTTATGTTCCTTCATGCCCCTGTTAGACATTTACAACTAAATTTTTATTTATTTAAAATAAAGAACCACTTTCAACTAAATTTTAAAAATTAATTTATTCTTAATTTAATCTTTATTGTATTTTTTAAAATATTACCTTTTAGTCCCCTTATACCCACCCACCCCCTCCCCCAGCTATTAAATTTCAAATTCATAGGTCATAGGCAAGGGTGAATTCTTCCCCAATGTTATATGACCATCAGCTTGCATTTGAGAATTTTCATGGGAGATTTATTTTCTTTTTACCTTTTTTCTACTCATAGTCAATGAGAAGAAGGCAAATATCTTCTGTGTCTCCCTCTAATTAAAGAGGGCATTTCTCTTTTAACTATCTCTTGAGGATAGTATTTTAAGGTTGCAGCTTGAAAGTGGTTTCGGGACCACCTTCCCACTTATTCAGGTCTTAGAAATGGTCTCTGGTCTCCTGGTTAAAAAGCATTAATGCCCAGATACTTGGCCTCCAGAATCAAAGACACTTTTAAAGCAGTACTACGTCAGAGCTATCTCAATTCACTGGCTCTCCATTTTTCTGTCTTTTCTGGCCTTTACTTTTTATGACCTGACTTTGTACCTTTTGGTGTTGTATACCAGGAAATTTTCTCCAGACTGCTCAACAATTTGTCAAAAATTGAAATCTAGGAATCAGTTTTAATAAAGAGAAAAACTGACAGTCCCTCTTTATGTTTCATGCCCCAGATGTATTATTCTCAATTTAATTTAATGTAGTATTTCTTCATTTTACTCTCAAAAGTGTTCCTGTCTGGATGATACATTGTGGTCATCCTTACTAGGAAACACTTACTTTGGTCTTTCATGTGTAAAATTTATCTGTTGTGTTTTCTTGTAAGTTAATGACGTAAGGACACCCTGTCAAATTTTCCTACAACATAGTCTGCCTTTACCTATTTAAAATGTAATCTATATTTTTATGAACGTCATACTTATGAGGAATGATAAAAGTAATGAAGATAAATGATCAATTCTAGCTTGGGAAAGAGATTGCTTTTCAGTTTTACTTATTTTTAATATTTTAGATATAACAGAATTTACAATGAAATTACTGTATTTTTAATGTATTATTAACTATTTGAGACATATAGAAGACATAAATCTGGCATAATAAGCTTAAGAAGTAAATTGTTATTCAAACCGATGACATTTCTGTTATCTCCCCACATATATATCACCATCTACTCAAAAATTCTGCTTCATATTTGATCTTGATGAGTTTAATTTCTTGTTCAAAAACATTTTTTATTCTGTATTTATGTTCCAGTTAATGGTTTTAATGTTATGGTTGTTAACAAGCATTCATATTTAAGTGTGGTGATCTTATTAATTTTCACTCATAGAATCTGCTTTAGTCAAATCATGTAACTGTTTTCTTGTAGATGGATGTTTAAGCTTTCTTCAATTATTAACTATTATCAAAAGTGCTTCTATGAACATTTTTGTACATGGTTTCTATGGGCTCATTGTAAGGTTATATATATATAAGAGTTGGATTACTGGATTATAGAGTATGTTTGTATTTAATTTTACTCTAATGACCTCATTTAACTTAATTCTCTTTAAAGGCCTTATCTCTAAATACCACCCATTCTGAGGTGCTGGGGTTAAGACTTCAACATATGAATTTTGGGGAGACACAAGCCCATAATATCAAATTACATGGAAAAACACTGTTAGGATTTTCTATTTCATTTCTTTAAAATTTTTAAATAAGCCCTGGCTGGTGGCACAGTGGATAAGGCACCAGCCTGGGAACCCAAGTGTCTCTGGTTCAATTCCCCAGCCAGGGCACATAACCAGGTTGCAAGCCAGGTCTCCAGCCAGGTCTATAGCTGAAGGCAGGTGAAAGGCAACCATATATTGATATTTCTCTGCCTCTTTGCCTCTCTCCCTTCCTCTTTCTCTGGAAATAATAAGTACAATCTCTTAAAAAATAAGATAAAATAAAATTTTAAAACAACTTGGAGGAGAATTGACATTTTATAAGTGTTTCAATTCATGAAGATTTATTTGGATATTTTTAGAGGTTTTAAATAAAATTTTATCGTTTTCTCAATAACAAAATTTATATTTGTTAGATTTATTTCTAGTGTGCTCATATTTTTAGTGGCTATTATTAAATATATCTCCTTTAAATGTATATTTTTTGATTTTCTGGTCTTAAAATTGTGTGTGTATATGTGCATATAGATGTGTGTTTAACTTCTTTCCCCACAAAGATCTAAGTTCTCTGTCTGAAATGATAAAAATCTCACAGTAATATCTGGTACTTGGATAGCCAGCCGCTCAGGTGGTTATCTCCTCTCTGCTGTGGTTTAAATGTACCTTTCCATATCTAAATAAAAAGTATAACTTTATTAACACAATACGCTAGGAAGACTTCTCTATTCACCAGCTATCTAAATCATATGTCCTTTGAATAAATTGTTTCCTTTTTGTATTTCAAAACTATTGGTAGATAAGAACAACATCAGATTAAGAGGCACATAGTGAGGGGTTAGGTAGCTTCACTGGCTCAATGGCTTTCTTGGGATAGTAAAGCATTTCTACATGTGAATGCCCAGGAAAGTTTCTCAGTTTTCTTAATGAGAGCCTTTTGAGGCTGCTTATAGATGATCTAAGTCATAAATTATCTGTGAGTGCTAATGTACTATTTTGATAGTAAATGTTGATGTTGAATGAGTGTTTACTATGTTGTAGATATTGTTTTAAGTATTTCACACATCATCTCATTTTACGTTTACTAACAGTGCTATGAAAGAGGGACAATTACTATTATACCCATTTTGCAGATGAAGAAACTGAGGCCTGCTAAGATAAGTTGCAAGCAGCCTCAAACCAGTATTTGGATTGCTTTGGGTAAGATTTTAATCAAAACTCTGAACTCACATTTTGTTCCATTCTCCAGATGGGTCATTTTTAGAGTGGGGAGTTACAGAAAGAAGGGGGTATTTGGGTTTCTTCCTCTGTCTTTCCTTATGGTCTTCACCTGCTACCTGTGGGTTGCATGTTGTGACATATGGACAGGTAAGAGAAGAGGAAGGGACAGTTTTCAGTTGGCCTTGTAGCTTTATGTTCTGTGGCCCTTCTGGATAGGTAATGAAGGTTGACTTTCTCTTGGAGTGCTTTTATGGGCTGCATGAGCACGCTATGCTGGTTCCACTCTCTTTTGTGCCCTTTGAGCTGGGGCGGATGCATCCCTATCCTGGATTACTTTCTTAGCTGCCAGATATCATTTTGCTTCTCCAAGTTTCTTTATTGAACAGGACAAAGAAGACTCCACACTCTCCTGTGTGGCCTACATGGTCCAAAGACATCCTCCTCATTGCTGTCTGACCCCATTCTTTCTATGCTTATCTTTGATCTGACTGAAAAGTATAAGAGGCCTGGACTAGTTTCACAGTACCATTTTTAAAAATAAATCTGCATTTGGGAGCATATTGGGGAAGGGTAAGTCTGTTTTAGGCTCATTTTGATATCTGGGTATGTATAATTGATACTAATTGATTGATACTAAGGGTAAACAAGCACTATTGTAACATCTTGTTACATGAAACTTACTTTTTTAAAACAGCACATTATTTCTATTTTGATATTTTTTCAGCGACATGTTTAAAAGTGTTACATACATTGCCTGTAAGCTTAAAATTATTTATAAATAGGCCCTGGCTGGTAGCACAGTGGATAAGGAACCTGCCTACGAACCCAAAGGTCACTGGTTCAATTCCCCAGCCAGGGCACACAACCAGGTTGCAAGCCAGGTCTCCAGCCAGGTCTGTGGTTGGAGGCAGGTGAAAGGCAGCCATATATTGATGTTTCTCTCCCTCTATCCCTCTCTTTCTTCCTCTCTTTCTGGAAATAAAAAATTAAATTAAAAAAAATTATTTATAAATAGTTGAAGAGTTTTATTATGCATATTAGTTATCATATTATGTCTAAGAAATTCATGCCTTTGGGGAGTACTGACATATATAAATTTGTTTATTTCTATACTGAATGGCCCCAAACGACTATGCTTTAATAGTAATGTCACATGAAGAAACTGAAAAAAGTTTGGAGTATTTTGGAGTATTTAAATTGAAAAAAAAAAAGACATACAAAATATACATAAAATCATTCTTTAAATATCAGGACATTTATCTTGTGAGAGAAGGTTTAGAATTATTTTATGTGTTCTGGGGGCAGAATCAGAACTAATCTACATGGAATTTTGACTCAAAGGAGAACAAACTTTCTGATGAATAAAACTGTGGCATCAACTGGCTAGTCATTTACCAAATTTGTTTTCCTTTACCCTGGGCACTCAGTGGGACATTTCCCAGCCTTCCTTGCAGTTCTGTGTGTCCATGTGATTGGGCTCTGACAAACGGAATGTGATGTCTGCTGCTTTCAGGCCTGACCCATAAATACTACCCTCCGCAGTTCTTCACACTCTTCCTTCTTCCACCGGCTTAGTGCTGATGATTCTGGAAGCCTTGGATGCTGTTTGCCAAACATGGAAGCATCCTATACTCTGAATCAGTGCTTGGAGGGGAACTTGCCATCCATGATGTAACCTATTTTCAACATTTTTCTTCAGTAGATATGGTTGGCCCTTCCTATTGGTGGGCTTTGCATTCCCGGTTTTGTATCCACTGATTCAACAACTTTGAATCCAAAACAGTATTTTCACATCCCAACTGCAATTTCCCAACTGCGAATTCCCAACAGCAGAGGAAAACGTTTTCAATTTATGGTTTATTGAATCTGTGGATTCAAACTGCTGGCTACAGTTAAGCTTTTGCAAATCAAATGTTACCTGTGGATTTTCGACTGGGGTGTAGGGTGTCAGTGTGTCTAATTTTCCTGTTGTTCAAGGGTCAATGTACTGCAGTCTTTGTCACTAAGGTATTCCTACAACAAGGATGTCTTAGAAAGGATTAAACATTTGCACAAGGGTTGAATTATATGTTTTCCTAGTTCCCTTCTAATACTGAGATTATTATTTTATTCACTCCAATATTTTTCTAACTTATATTCTCAAACATTCATTTGACAGTTCAGAGTATAGTTCTCTTTAATGGTCTTGAAATCTCTCTTCTAATTTGCTGCTTCTAAAATACCAGATTTTAGATAACCAAACTTGTTAGCTCCAGGTTTAAAATAATGATCAGTATGAAAAAAGCAGAATATGAATTATATAGAGAGAATGGGTCTCATTTTGCAATATATTTGTATATAAATATGCACACAAAGTAAAAATGATTTGAATGAAATACACAAAATAGGAAAGGTGGCCATTTCTTTGTGCTGGGATTACTTGTGATGTTTACTATTTTTCTTTAAACTTTCCTGTATTCTATTTTATTTTAACCAAAAAAAGAAAGAATAAAGGATTATCCTTTGATAATCTACAAGAATCAAATAATTATTAAGGTTATTTTAAAAATTAAAAATAAATACACTATAAGTTAAGAACTGCAAGGTTTGTGTATGAAATAAGAATGTGGCTTTGATTTGTGGATTTTGTCATATGCCCATTGTCTTCAGATAGCCAAGTTGTATTGTCAATACAGTGACTGACACATATTGTACAGTTAAGTAAGGCTGCTTTACTGTATACACACTGCAACTTTATTTATATCCATCACTTGACCTTTATTCCTCATTCCTTTATAATAAGGAAAGGCAAGAGAGAAGCTACATTTATGTACATAATTGATGTTAGAATTACTTATCTATTTATGGCTCATTTCATTAACTATTTGTTTACATACCACCTATTGTGACCTCCTGTAAATCTTTGATTAGAATAATTATTCACAATTGTAAGCCCTAAATGAAGGCTTTTTGTGATAGAGAATATAATGAGGTATTCCCCACAGAATTATAATTGATAATTGGATAACTCTCATTATAGCTCTCCATTGTTTTATTGCTCCCTGAGTCCCAATTTACCTTTCAATACTTTTTAGTACATTCATTTTCCCCTAAAACTTGCAGCTATCATTTTTGTTAGTTACAAGAAAAGCATGCTTCTCTGATCTATTTCATTTCTCTCCTTAAAATGACTTGCAAAACTAGCCATGGAAGAACATCTGCCTCTAAAGCACAGGGAAGAACATAGTAACATACCTAGTGTGGCAATGGCAGCTTAGTTCAGGAACGCCAGCCTGGAAGTTGTCTGAGCAGCACCATGTCCTATCTTTGCCACTGATAGTGAACCACTGTCTTTTCCATGATCATTTCCACAGGCTGGGTTTTAATGGTTTTGGCCATGGCATGAAAGGGCCTCAGGTTGTCCTACTGAGCAGAATTTTTAACAATGAAATGATACAAGTAGTTGCCAAAGGATTCTGAACACAGAGAACATATGTCATAAAAGCCTCAACCCCAGTGTAACCAGATTTCCACTCATCACTGAGAGTACATCTAGGCAGATCGAGAAGGACTTCCTGGATCTTGTGGACTGGGACCAAGCAGCTAAAAATGTTTACAGTTAAAAATATATTTTCCATACCAAAAATCAGCAACTAGGTCTGGCAGGGTAAGGAGGATAAAGGTGTTTCGTTTTTTTTTTGCATTTCCTTTTTACAAAACAAGGAGAATTGGAGGCAAGTGAGGGATATCAGTATTTTTATATTAAAGATGAGAAAGCTGAGAACAGAGACATTAAGCTTCTTGTCCAAAGTTATACTGAATATTTAATATTGAGG
Source organism: Noctilio leporinus (assembly GCA_004026585.1). Lineage (NCBI taxonomy): Eukaryota > Metazoa > Chordata > Mammalia > Chiroptera > Noctilionidae > Noctilio > Noctilio leporinus. The sequence goes on along the minus strand of PVIW01000199.1, from coordinate 50,846 downwards.
TTTAAATTGGGGGACATATTTGATATTAGAGATATTAAGTATATAGTAATAGTCATCATCTACATACATTATTTCTAATCCTCATAGTAGCCCTGCTATGAGGTATACTGTTGCCATTTTATAGTGAGGGAACTGAGCTCAGTTTTAGTGAATTATGTATGGTCATGTAGCAAGAAGTTGGTGGAGCTACAGGAGATGCTCAGGTTCCTCTAAAGAAAAATTCCAGCTGTTTTACTAGATCACACAGCCAAGAACCTACTTCTAGAAGTTGGTCCTAGATTCTCTTCCAGTTTATTTCCTCCCACTTTCTCATAACTTGCCCAAATGTTAGTCAGGGATATCATTCAAGAAAATAAAAAAATTAGAATCAAGTAGACTGGAAAATGAGAAAATTAGCCTTTTTGTTTGTTTTCTTTTCTGGACTTGAATATGAGAGTTGGATTAAAATCCTCTAGTTCTTCACCTCTTTAAAGGTGAATAACTGACAATGCAGTTAGTCAAATGGTATCAGAAGCACCAGATAGACAGGGGAAGAGGGAATGAATGGGAGAAAGAAAATATAGCTTAATGCGATTTAAGCACATTATACCCAAAAGCTTTGTGTTTGTGGTAGTTTGGATGAAATGTAATACAATGCATTTAAAAATTGAAATCATGTATAGAATATCTAATCCAATCTTTTTTACTTTTTATGTCATAAGCTTTTTTAAATGCTAATTATTGGAAATGGTTGATAAGGGTTGCACAGAAATTTTTCTTGAGGAAATACTAACTTAAATAACAAATCCCTTAGTTTTGATGAGGAAATGAGTATTATTATTATTCATGTAACTTTGCATACAATTCTATTTTCTTAATGACAAATAACCAAAGGTAAAATAATTAGACCAAAGAGTATGAACATTACCCAACAGCAAGTTGGGGTCCCATTGTCTTCTCCACCATCTAGGCAAAATCCCAAAGACAAAGGTTTGGGGGATAAAGGAAAGGAGTTGTTATTCAAAAACAGTCACTTAAGCTTATCAAGTCACAACATTAGTTACTTAAGCCTGTCAATTAAGGCTAAATTCTAACACTTGGGTTCTCCTAGTTTTTTCCTAGTTTTTAGTTCTTTTATTTCTATAAGGTTAGTTTACAAACTAAAACAACATAAAATACAAAAGCTATACAATTTTAAGGAATGGCAGGCTTCTTTCTGCCTCAGAGCCTGTTCCCTCTAGAACACCCAAAGAATAAACCTGCCACCCTCTGCCAGGCCAGCCCAATCCTACCTAGTCTGTGCCCAGAGCTCCTTCCCATACACAATGCCATCCATTGGGAAATGCAGGCAGCTGCGGCAGGATCATCCAGGCATCCTTGAGGAATAAGAGCCTGAGAGCCAGAACCAGAGCCATGTCCTTATGGAGAGTGCCCCTCAGGACCCAGAAAAGCTTAGGGGCCAAAGGGCCTGCCTCCTTTTTATTTCCATTGGCTCTGGGGGCATCAGCTTCTCAGCCAATCCCGTCCTAGGCCACTTTCCGCTGCCTCAGGAAACTCCTCCCACAGCCCCTTCTACTTCTCCCCAGTGAGCTTAATCAGATTTTCCCTGTATCATGAGCATTTTTAACTTTTGGCACTGGTTGACAAATTTTAATCAAGAAAGACTGAAATATAGTTTTACCATTAGTTTGTAAGGTGCTCATTCATTATACATCCATCAACAAAAATCGTGACAAATTGATTTTCAAAGAATGACATTTAGGTCTTATTTGAATTGCATTACTAATGTTGAAGTTTTAGGGCTATTGAATGAGTATACTAATTTTTAATACTTTTTCCTTTTAACTTATTTTATTGATTTATAAGGTATTTTCCTATAGTAAAGGAAATTAAACATTTCTGTTGTCTGTTGCTTATATTTTTATTTTTATTTATTTTTTGTTGTTGTATCTTTTAGATTTAGAAGTAAAAATATTATTGTGAAACATCTGACTTTCTCCTAAACATACTTTTGTTACAAGGCCCATGATAATGGCTTTGAAAATCTGTGCCTGGACAAGATGACCCTGACCTGGAATATTCTTTTTGATCATATTACCTTTCCCAAGATAGAAGAATATAATTGTATGTATGGAGGAGCTCAATTTACCCAATTTATCCAACTACATTTTAAAGAAATGTAAAACACAGCCCTGGCTGGTGGCACAGTGGATAAAGGCACCGGCCTGCAAACCCAAAGGTCGCTGGTTCAATTCCCCAGTCAGGGAACATAACCAGGTGGCAAGCCAGGTCTCCAGCCAGATCTGTAGCTGGAGGCAGGTGAAAGGCAACCATAAATTGATGTGTCTCTCCCTCTCTGCCTCTCTCCCTTCCCCTATCTCTGAAAATAATAAATAACATCTTTAAAAAAGAAATTTAAAACAGGAAAATCTGACCTGGTCTACAGGCGCTAGTTATAGGCATTTTAAAAAAGCAATGGCAGGAAATATCTTAAGACCATCTTATTGAAAGAGGATTTAAAGACCCCACCAGGGAACACTCAAGCCTCAAGATTCAAGCCAATGTCAATCCAGCTGACCCTTTTCTTTATCATAAACATACGGCTAGTTGGTTTTATTAGCTGTGATAGTTAAAAGATGCATTTTTATTTTCATAATACGTTGCTTCTGCATCAACAGTGCAAGATATGTGTTATTCAACATCAGTTGAAAATTTCCTGGGTACCCCTTCTTTTCCTTGGTTACTAAGGACGAAGAGAAACATGGTTCTCTAGGTTAGTGCTGACTCTCCCTTGTGTGGGAGAGAAGGGCTCAAAGCATATTTTTGAACAATGTAGTTAGAGGAATAAGCTGAACATCTTCATGTATGACCCAGTCTGGAATTTGCTCCCTCGCTCTTATTGATGCTTTCAGTCACTGGAGTGTTTGTAGACATGGCACCACCAGGTGAAGGCCAATGCATATCTCAGCACAGATGCTGGCAAATCTCACCAAGGAAGATTTAGCTCCATAACTAATTCATTGAAAGTAACATGGGGCCGGGCAGCTTGTAATTTCCTGTGGAAGTATTTAATGCTAGAACTTGAGGTCCAATTCAGCTGCATTTGATTGCATGTTAATTGTGTTCCCTGTTAATGGAATAAATCTTAAGTGCTGTTGGCTTAGTTTCTGAGAGTTTCTTGAGTGCTCTTAAGCCTTGCAGAACAGTGCTCTGAAAATCTGCCTTTAGTGTGCTGGAATCCTGATGAAAAAGTTAATAAGCTTATACTCCATTTAATGAAAGGTTAATGTCAAACTGAAAAGAGGTTACAAATAAAGTCTAGTGTCCTTTTCTGGGTCTGTACTTCAACAGTGACACTGACAATTATAAAATATAAGATGCAAGAAGTGCCATTGAGGAAGGGGCCTAGGAGAGGGTGCTGGATATGTTTCATAAAGAACTGAAGACTCAGGGTTGAGGATGCTGTCAGGAGTTGGGGAGCAGTAGAGTTACAAAGAAGTAGCTTGTTTAGATTGGCTCCCAAAGGCTGCATGAAGACTCAGTAGGAGTTCCTGGCAGGCAAATTTGGGGGTCAAAAATTAGGAAGGAAACTCAGGGCTATTGAAATATAGACAAAGATGCCTTTCAAAACAGGATCCATCTCAGGCTGTGATATTTCAGAGAAAGATGGGACCACACTCCCTCTAATCTGTAGAAAAGAATCTTGTGACTGGAGGAAGTAAATCTGATTTAGGCACAAAGGGTTAATATCTTGGAGTTTGTACCAGCTTAACTATTTGGCTGTAAATCTGAGTAAGGCATTTACCTTACCTGAAGCTAAGTTTTGTCATTTTAAAAATAGAGGTAACATTTTCCTCAATATGTTTGTTTTGTACTGAATAAATAAGACTACGTGTTGATGACCTATTGAAATACTTGACACATAGCAGGCACTCCTGTGAGTAACTTGTAGGATCCCTTCCAGTTTTGAGAACCTCAAATTCTGATAATGCTACAGCAAAAATAGTTTTTGCTAGGCATCTTGTTCCATGCTTAGTCTATCTTTTCTCATATATGTTATAGTCATGTCAAACTACTTCCTTTATTGGCTTGGAGTACACTACATTGAAAGCTGTGACTAAAGTTTCTTAAATCAACATGAGATTACCTGGGTGGTGTTTAGTATTTTCATCATAAGCCATTCTACCAGAGACCCCTTGGTTAGAAGGAAGCTAAGTAACCAGCCACTCCTCCTCCGTGCATGATAGTGAATAGAAAACAGACTCTCTTTATGAATTCTGTGCTTCCCAAAAGGTTCACTACCTTTCTCCCTTTTGGTTCCTCTTGCAATGATTAACAGTTTTGGTGCCTCCCACAGGCCCTCCAGGTAAACTTCTAGAGGCCCATTACTCTTAAAATGTAGCAATGGTTTGCAGTGTTGTTTGTTCCAAATTTTCAGTGGACCTTAACTGCCCTTTTGACTTTTTATACTGTTTGGAAATTTAATGGTGCCTAAAACTGTGTTTTGTCTTTTAGCCATGGAAGTTTAGTAAATCAGAAGGATGATTTAGAGGCTTCCTATCCAACCCCTTAATTATTCAATGGCAGAGCTGAGGTCCAAAGATTTGAAAGATTCTGCCCAAGATCACATGTTTGTTATTGGACACTAGAGCTATATCAGTTAATATGTTCTTAGTTATAAGGAACCCTGACTCTAAACTGTATTAAACAATAACAGAATGCATTGTATCATAAAACAGGAAGTCCAGGGGTGGGACATTTTACAAAAAAGGCACAACCAAGTACTCTGACTCTATTGCTCTGCTCTTCTCTCTCTGCTCTTCCTTTTGGATTGGGCTTGCATCCCCTATGCTCTGAACATGCCTGCATATTACAGCAACAATAATTTCTTGTTCTTGTCTGACTGATAAAAGAGATGCTTTCCTCCCACCATGGAATGGAAGTCTTTTTTGGTAACCTGATTGAGCCAAACTGGCCATATACTCTGCACCAGCACTGAGCATGGATCAGTTCAAACCTGGGCCCCTGAATAATTCACCAGCTAGGGGATGGAATTACTATAATTCACTTAGTTGTTAGGATTCACTTTTTGGGTGTAGATGAGTTCATTCATTCCTGAGTCACAAATATGACTGTCAAGAGGTGATGCAGGGTGGTTACTTAATTAGGAAGAAAGAAGGATAGAATGAACACTGTGTAAGCATTCATGTCAACTATTGGGACCCTGGGACTTCTACAGCCCAGCCCTGTGTTGATGGACTAACATGAAGGAAGAAAGATGGAACCTGGGGAAATCAAGTAATTGAAAAGGTACCACATTCAAAATAGACATTTTGTCATTTGTCTTATGAATAATGCTAAGACAATCCAAATAGAAAACAGCTAAAAAGAAAATCACCATTTTTATTCTGCTGCCAAGACAATGCCATTTGCTATGACATCACAGGTGGATACAGCTACGCATTTTATCTTGTGAAGTTGCCAAGGCAACTCATAGTCTGACAGTGATATTAGGGCAAGGTGGCAGCATAGAAAGTGGTAACTTTTAAGAGTGTTTTTCATTGTGAAAAACAGTTGTAGACTAAAACAAAAGTTATTGTTGGAGAATATTTCTGAGTGGTAGGTTAGCCAGAAAAAAGGTAGCTAATTACTGTAGATCTCTATATTTTTAGACATTTTTCAATGGGTTGAAATGATCAATAAATCCTGATGATAGGTCTCAGATGCTCTGTTTAACTTCTTTGTCTAATTCTTTTTGAATTTTTGAATTTCTTACCAATAAGACACAGATCCGTGCAGATGTGGCCTTTTTATCCTTTAAAGGGCTTTTTCCCCCCTCTGTTAATCTCTGCCTAACTGTTATAGCTATTTGATGAAGTTTATTCCAATACTTTTTTTATACCTATACTCCAAGGTGTCTATAATAAAGCTAGATAAATATACAGTATTAAGTTATACTTGGTAGTAAATTGCTCTTTTCTCCTGCTTTCTTATTTTATTTTATATTCCACCACCAATCTTTCAAATTAATTTCTTTTATTTGCTTTTTTTGTGTTAAGGATTTGCCCAAAACTCACACTCACATCTAGCTCTCTCTAGTGGTTGATCTAGATCTCTCTAGTGGTTAAATTAAGGAGATTTAAGGTACTCCTTAAATCTAAGTACCAATCATTGTTTTTTGAGTGGCCCATTGTTTCCAACCTACTGATAACAAGGTCAGTGTTCAAATAAGCTTTATCTTGTGGTCAGACTCAACCAGTTTTGCCCATCCAAATTATTCATTCTAGAAGTATGGCACTATATGTTTAGGGCTGAATTGGCATCCAGCCAAAATTCATATGCTAATCTCCTAACTCCTGGTATCTCAATATGACTTATTTGGAGTCTTTATAGAACTAATTGAGTGAAAATGAGCTCCTTATTTTGTGTCCTAATCCAATATGAGTGGTGTCCATATAGGAAAAATTGAGACACATATTCCAGTGAGGGATGATCATGTGGTGACATGGAGAAGACAGCCATCTACAGGTCATTTGAAGCCATGGGAGGAGAGGTCTCATAAGAAACCTATCCTGCTAACATCTGTACCCTCCAGAATTGTGGGGAAATAAATTTGTGTCATTTAGGTGACTCAGTTTGTGGTATTCGTTACACCTACCCTAGAGACTTCGAAAAGTTTTTGAGGGAAATCTCCATTTGCTAACAGATTGAAGCAAAAGAACTTACTGACTAAAAACTCTGGTATTTGACTAAACGTTTCTTCCCCAAAGGCTAAACTTATTCCTACCTATATAATTTGCCTTCAGATAAAAACATAAGACTTTGTATGCCTTATTTTTTTTCCTTTTCATTCAATACTCATAATAGACTGTGCAGATCCTTCTCCTGGACACCTGCTTTGTCTCTTAAGCTGTCCTGCCAATCTTTACAACAGACGTTGCCATTTTTTATGCACTACTAAAATGCTACATCTTCCCTTGCTAAACAAGAGTTTGTTCTCCATATGTGTGCATGTGTGTGTGTTGTAACAAGCAGGGTTACATTTTCATGTCTTCGAAAAAAAATCTAAATTATTGCACTGGATTATTTAAAATTTTTTTGTGTAAAGCAATATGATATGCTTTAAGTGTAATAACTAATTTAATGCTCAAACATCACAGGGGCTCTTATTATCCCTGTCTAATAGTCACAGTGAGCTTGTTACTGGACCCGTATCACAAAGCCAAGGAAAGAGAGAGCTAGATTATAGGTTGTGGCAGAGTGGCTCCAAGGCCCACCCACCCACTTCATTGTTGATCTTAAAGGCCTCTGCCCACTTTCACACTGGTTTTTACTTCTGTGACTCCAGGTAGTTGGGTTAGAATTTGTTTTCCATGATATACGTCTCTCAACCTATTTATACGTATAGACCACTTCTCTGAGCTACATTGTAGGTCATTCCTTCAAACTATTTTCTAGTTCATTGTCCATTCAGGTCTACTTAAGCTTCTGTTTCACTCAGCCATTGAAATAATGTGTGTGCATTTGAAATCTGTAAGTTTTATTTAGTTCTTTCTAACATTTGATGTATCATTTTTAATATTCTACTTTTCCCTTCTTATTTTCCCCTTTATTTCTTTTAACTTTTTTAAAGTGGTTATTTCACATTTTGATTAGATCATGGCAATATCTGAAGTGTTGGGGCATTCTAAGTCTTTTATTTATTATTTCTATCTTTATTTTGTGTGCTTTGTGTGTTTTTTTTTAAAAAACTGTAAATCATATTTTATTTTTAAAAAATCTGTGGAAATCCCAAGAGCCAGTGTTGCTGATTGCAATGATGTCAACATTTATTTCCAGGTAGCCCCATCTTCCAGCTCCCTCCTCTGCTGCCACTTCTGCTCCCCACTCAGGTTTTAGTTCAGTATTGACGAACTAAAACCTATTCATTTAAGTCTTAAGACTTTCAGCTATTTCCCCTCTGATTAATGCAACAATGCTTTAAAATTATGTTTGTTGCATTTGTGGAATTCATCATTAATTATATTTTATTCAGAAGGCCCTTTGGAGTAACTAGTAGGCCACATTGGTGGAAATTGAAATCTGAGTCTTTGGAAAAGTTAAAGTTTTCAGGTCAGGCCAAGAGTTTGAAGTCTGAAGCTCTAAAAAATTTGCATACCTTCTCCAGAAGGCTAACACAGCATATGATTACCCATATCCCATCATTCCAGGCTCTATGAGAGCAATGAGGGTTCGAGGGATGAAATAGATGTCCAAATTACTTCTGCAACTGAACAAAAAACAACAAAAGGATTAGATCTTATCACTAGGAACCAAGTAAGTTTACTAGTTTATTTAGTTGTATGTGAATTGTCCACAGGAAAACAAAACAAACAAACAAACCAAAGAAAATGACAAAGTAAGAAATCTAGCAGCAGACTGCCTAGTCTGTAAAATAATCTGGAATGTCTGGCAAAGTCCACTTCACCACCCATTTGGGAAAGAAATCACTGTCCTTTCTAACTTATTAGCACTCACAAGATGGAGTCACTGCAAATTGGAAGGAAGGAAAATTTACCAATTGACCAGATATTTTTTAATTATGTGTTACCTATTTTCAAGAATATATGAGAATGACCCAAATGTTGATGCCTCACTCTTCAGGACTCAGGAAAATATATATGTATTTGGATTCTTAGATTGATAACAACTGGGTGGCAGTGTTCCTAAGGAGATTTTGCAAAAGTCTCACTTCCTCCAGCAATGTTCACATCAAGAGCTTGAGGGTTTAGGAAGACTCTATTTTCTGTACTCTGAGCAGACAGATGTCACTTTGGATCACAGATAAAGGAGTGAGGAAAATCTGTCTTAGACACCTATCTCACTTCTTCTGGTAGTGAAGATAGCAAACTAGGGATGTCTAAAACAGTAACAGGGATATATATTCTGAAACTAGTATAGAGGTTGTGTAAATAATGCTTGCTAGGTTTCCAGTGGCTGGTGGAAAGTCTGACATTTCAAAGGTTCTCAAATATTTGTTGATTGAATTTTTTTAAAAAGCAAGAATGATGAAAAAAACTTTTTTGAGCTTCAGTGGCAGTGCTGCATTGTGCCACAGGATGGTGCTACAAAACCACTCACAGACATGCAAACGGCAATTTGAAAATTCTGGGACTTCCAAGCAGAAGATATCTGTCTTCCTGTCTCAGCTTTTAAACCTTCTCAATATGGACATTACCCAGCCTTTTCTTCCTGAGGAAAAAAAAAGAAGAAGAAGAAGAAGAAGAAGAAGAAGAAGAAGAAGAAGAAGAAGAAGAAGAAGAAGAAGAAGAAGAAGAAGAAGAAGAAGAAGAAGAAGCATTTCTGGTTTATTCTTTTTTAAAAGACTTTATTTTTCAGAGCAATTTTAGGTTCATAGAGGAAGCTGCACAGATTTTGTATACCCCATTATCAATGTCATCCACCAGAGGGGTACATTTGTTACAACTGATAAACCTACCTTAGCATGTTATTATCACCCAAAGTCTAAAGTTTATATTAAGATTCATCCTTGATGTTGTACACTCTGCAGTTTTGAACAAATGTTCCTCGTTATGGTATCATACATAATATTTTCATTGCCCTAAAAATCTTCTGTGCTCTTCCTATTCATCCCTACCTTTGATTCATTCTTGAAAACTGATTGTGACAGAAACATTTGTAATGAAATTGGATTCACACTGAGATTTCTGTAGCTCTGACACTCAGGACATAAACACAGCTGTGGTGCGTTTTGGTGTTTTAATCCTGAGGTTCAGTGCACGTTAATTTTAAAAAGGAAACCAGGAATTTTGAAATTTGGGTTCTAGACTTAACATCCCCATAAGATTTTACTCAGAGTGAAAATAATCAATTTGACCAGTGATTTTCAAGTTATGTTCCTGTTCCTCAGTGACAGAAGGAGTCCTCAGAGATGCCTATGGTTGCCAAGGCTGTGTGTGTGTGTGTGTGTGTGTGTGTGTGTGTGTGTGTGTATGGGTGCGCACACATGCTCTTGCATGCATTTTTGGTAGTCGGAGGATGTGCAAAAGGAGAATGAGAGAAGGACTCTTTCAACCAGAATAGCTTCATGTTGGGGACAGGGGTAGAAATATGTTTTGTCCTGTTTTGTTTAGAAGAACGTCACTCTCCTTTAGAAGAAAAATCTTTATAAGCTACCAGACACAATGATCTCAATAGCTCTTCCCATCATGGTTCTAACTTCTTTAGTTCTCTTGGTTGATTCTTTCACCTTGGTCTACCTGTAGGCAGACTCAGAAGATGTGGCCTCTGGCTGAGCCCGAAAGCAATAGCACACAGATCTGAGCTCACCCTCAGTGCTTTCCTCTGTTATCCTGAGCTCCAGCTGCCTGGCTCAAACCAGCCTCCACTCAGAAGGAGGTATTTACAGAAGGATTGGAGAGACACAGAGCTTTGATGGTAATAAAATTACTTGGAGATGAAAAGATGTCCACATTTTATAGTGACCATGAGGAAGCACGTAGACAGAAACTGAATACCAAGGGTCTCACGCAAGAAAGCACCAACCCAGGGTAACCTGCCCCTAGAGGGAGAAACCAGTGGTGAGGAGATGATGTAAACCAGTTCAGCAGACATGTTTGAGGGTCTCCTATGTGCTGGGCTCTCAGGATACAGATATGAGTGGGAGGAGATGTCAGGAGACTGGAGGCAGATGCATAAATGGAGAACTATCAGGCCACATTTAGGTCCTTTAGAATGGGTGGGACAGGGTGCTCAGGCAACTTAGAGAAGAGGCACCAAAGCTGGTTGGTAGGTTGGGGGACTTCCTAGAGGAACTGATGCCCACACTGAATCTCTGTTGTCCCAGAGACCACTGCTGCAATCATTCCTTGTTAAAAAGGTTTTAAATCTGCTTTTTATTAAAATATTTTTAAAGATTTTATTTATTATTCTCAGAGAGAGAGGAAAGGAGAAAGGCAGAGAGGGAGAGAGACACCAATGCATGGCTACCATTCACCTGCTTCCAGCTATGGACCTGGCTGGAGACCTGGCTTGCAACCTGGCTGGGGAATTGAACCAGCGACCTTTGGGTTTGCAGGCCAGCATCTTATCCACTGTGCCACCAGCTAGGGCTAAAATTTTTTAAATCAGATTTCTGGTCTGATAGTATCTTTGACAGTTGTTTTCTTATAATTACATAGTATTAATAGCTACTCTTCATTATGTTCTAAGCATAGTGCTAAGCACTTTACATGTAAATCCACATATAATCCTCACAACAATCCCATGAGACAGGCAGGTATTAAAACACTTAGGTTGAAAATTTTTATGAAAAATATCAATTTCATACAAAGCTTAAAAAAATAAATACAATTAGTTCTATTGTGCCCAGGATAAACAGTTACCAACCCATGTCAATGGTGTTTTATCTCTACCCTAGGTAAGGATACTTTAAAAAATGTAATCACAGGTTGTTTCCATCTAAGGTGGAAAACAAAGACTGGATTTACCCTACCACCTGAAATAACAACAAAAAGACAAAATATGTCAAGTGATGACTTTCAAGACATTGGACTTCGGGCAATGAAGGACAGTAATATCTGAGATATGAATAACAGATGAGTTGCATCCTCCCCTTGTCCTAACTTATTACCTTGAGAAAATCCAGGTTTGGCAGGGAGAAGGAACAAAGAGGAATACAGCAGGCTTTTTATAGAAGCAATAATTTGATTGTAAATTTCAACTGGAAATGAAAATAACTTGGAATAGACAGAACAACTTTGAAAAAGAAAAGCTAAGTTGGAAGAGTAGCACTACTGGTTTCAAGACTTACAAAGTTACACTAATGAAAACAGTATGATATTGATACCACCATAGGCAAATAGATCAATGGATCAGAATAGAGGGTCTAGAAATAGACCATGCATAAATGACAAGTGATTTTTGATGAAGGTGCACATAAAATCAGTGAAGAGAGGATAATATTTTCAACAAGTAGTACTGAAACAATTGAATATCAGATAAAAATTAAAAAATAAAGGTTGATACATACTTTGCACAACCTATAAAAATAACTCAAAATGCATCATGGACCTAAAGTTAAAACCTTAAACTGTACAATCTCTAAACCTTTAGAGTATAGAAAACTTTTCTGACCTTGGGTTAGGCAGTCTTCTTAAATATGACATCAAAAGGAGAATCTACCAAATAAAAAAAATGATAATTTGGACTTTATAAAAAATCTAAAATGTGTATGCTTTGAAAAACTCAAGGGAATGAAAAAATTAACTAATAACCTAACAGAAGATGTATAAAAATAATATATCTCATAAAAAACTTGAATACAAATATTTAAGACACTTCACCGAAAAGGACATAGTTTTGAAAATTAAGAACTTGAAAAGATGCTCAACATCATTAATCATTAGGAAATACAAATTAAAACCATAGTACAAGACCACTATATAAGTATAAAAATGGCTAAAAATAGAGGATGAACAGTACCAAATGCTGTTGAGGATCTAGAGATTTAACTGGTATAGAACCTGGAGGCTGATCTCTAAACACATTTCTAATTGCCTTGCTTGTCAGTACTACTAGAGTGTTTTGTCTAAATACTCACATACCAAATTAGAACTAAAGTCTGAGGTAAATGTAATAAAATGAGACCTGAAAATGTGGTCATCTGCCTTTCAAATCAGGAATATTGGATAATTAAGGACCCTAAGAAATGAGAACATTTTGGAAGTTTTAATGCACAATGAGGTCCAGTGGACTTTAAATATGAACCAGAATTTAGAAGGCTCCTAACTGAACCACACCTTAGGCTTTTCTGTAACAGAAGGTGGTAGAAAGTTCTATAACCTAGAATACATATCAGCAGGACAAATTTTTTTCCAAGGACTGACTGTCCGTCTCCATAGTTCAGAACTCATCATGAACTGAAGATGGATATTGCTACTCAACTAATTGTTTAAAATAGAAGAAAATTAAGAGGAGGGAATAGTTATTGTCTTGTGGCAAAAACATTGGATGTTATGTATCTGGTGAGGCTAACCTAGAGGTATGGAAAAAAAAATCCCAAGTAGTATTTTCAAACAAACAGGACAATAAATCAAGTATTACAAAAAATAACATTAACTGAAACTCTTATTTTTGATCAATAACTTAACACTATAAATTAACAAGGCAGTGAAAATGAATATCGTTACTTAAACAGTTAAATAACTGACTTGAGTCATTGAATTTTTAGCAAGAGAAGCACACCTTCAGGATTCAAACCATGGAACTGAGAAGGGGGAATTTTTCATTGTTCTGGACACAGTTCCTCATCTTCTGCTGCCCTTCCCCTCCCTTGGCCAAATTGTGAGGTTGTCTCAAATAGTCCCTCCGGTCATCTAGTTCCTTTATTTTCTCATCTGCAAAGTAGAGACAAACGTTACTGTACTCAAAGAGCATTAGTAGGACCCTGATATATATCCTTAAGTGAATTAATGTATTTGGTTTCTCCAACACTTAAATACTATCACAGGTCACATCAGTGACCATAATCTTTCAGTGACAGTAAACCCTACAGAGAATGTAAACTATTTCCTGACTCTCTCTAAAAACCAACTTCCTCATTTCAGAAGAAATGACACCATCAGCAACGAGTCAATAACATAAAGTGTACATTTTCTATTATATGCTTTTTCAACATTTCCCAGTGCTTTAAATTGGTTTTTAAAGCTGGAAAGAATCTCAGACGTCTTGTAGTTATTACTGCCCTTTTACTTAGCAAAACAAAGTGAAGGCCTGAATGACTGAAAGACTTGTCAAGTTCCTAGGCCTCTTGATCTTTCCTCAATTAAACCCCAGGATAAATAAAAGTATCTAATGCCCCTGCTCTAGGTACCAGGTGACAGATGTGAATGCGTTTTAAAAACTGACCAAAGAGACAGTAGGAATCATAAAGGAGTATGGCAGTCCAGACTGGTTTAACTCTCTATCCCTTGAATTACCCTGAAGCACTAAAACATCATTGGGAAAGTAATATCAAGGGGGTGGGAGATGTAGAAGAACTGTTTATCCTTGAGGGTAGGGCATTTATGCCAAAACAGAGGGTAGCTTCAACTTCCAAAGAAATTGTCAGTGGAAGCACTGGGAGTCGGGGTTGGGAAGAAATGAGTTGAAAAACTGTTCAGTGCAAATCTCTGCCTATGGGGAGAACCCTTTAAGCCAAGCTAGTGCTAGTGATACCTGGCCTGGGGATGGGGGACTTGCAGAATGATAAGATGGGTCACAATCCAATGGGACAAAAAAGCTACTCCAGAAATGAAGATTTAAAGCAAGTAAAAGGAAATAAGATGAAGATGCTCACCTGGGCATACTAAGGTTGTATCCATAGAAGTTACACATCTGCTGCTTTGAAATGTACATCATCTCAAGCAACTAACCGTAGCTGGATTTCAGCAAACAGGGAGCCCTGCCTCATGTTTTACCTGCCTACTGGGTCTGCTATTCTAGATGCAGTTAGGAGGTTAGAGCTGGCCATTCCTAGCCATACCCATTATTAGCAGTTATACTCTTCTCTAAACTACAAGAACAATTATAATTCAGAGTCGTAGAACTTTAGAGTGAGAGGTACCCTAGAATAGGATTTCATCCTTGACTTTATTGATATTTTGGACCCAGTGATTATTTTTATGGGAGACTGTCCTATGTATTATTGGGTGTTTAGCAGTATCTTCGGCCTCTCTACTCATTAGATATCAGTAAGCAGCCCTCCTAAAATGTCTCCAGACATTGTCAAATGTCCCTGGGGAGAGAAATCTCCTCCAGTTGAAAACCACAACCCTAGAACACTGTACCCTACCCTTCTCACATCTTGTTTACGTAGAAAGTGAAAATATTTGTATAGGACAAAAAGTAAACTGAAGGGGATCTGGAAATAGCTATGAAAATCTCAGTGGAAAGAAATCATTTGTATACTTAGAGAAAAAATAAAAATTAGGAAAATATTAAATATTTAAATTCATATAAATAAATGTTAAATAAAATCATTTCAATTTTTTTTATTGTTGTTCTATTATAGGTGTCCCAATTTCCCCCCTTTGCGCCTCCTCTGTTGATCCCCCCATCCCCTGCTCCCACAGTCAATTACTTTCACTAATATAATATCTTTTACCAACAGATGCTATGCTGGAAATGACTTAAGACAATGCTGGTCAAAATATTTTCATGACAACTACTTAAAATCTTAGTGGTCTCTATCAGAAGGAAACTTAATTTGCACAAGATGATAAAAAAAAAAAAAAACTTTTAAAATCATTTGAAGATTTGTAACTTTTGATATGAAAGAACCTAATAGATTAGCCTTTATTTACACTGACAAATTAATGCTTACATTTCTATGATAAAGCAAAAGCACTTTAAATCTGTACTTTTACATATCTTGTGTTTCAAAATAACAAGGCAGTTCTAATTTCTACATGGCAGATGCATTGTAAGATAGGCTGTCCTGTAACTAGCATGGAAACAACTCAATGGGTTTCTTGTTCATCAATTGCCAATGGCAGGAGAACCTGTTTGTATATATAGACATAGATTCTGGGCTAATGCTTGTCACTGAGTAAACCAGAAAGCCCCACCATATTTCTGTACCCATTTTTCCAACTGGTTGAGTTCTAAGCTCTGGGCATTTGGCAACAAACTCCCTCCTGGTCCTCAGAGTTTGTCTAGGATGGTTAGTAGTGTGGTCTGAAGCTGACTGCTGATATGCCCAGGTGGTAGAGCACCTTCTTGGCTGCACTCAGGGCATCATGGTGGAGTGATGCTTGGCAAATGTAGCTCATCATGCTCGCTGTTTTTTTTCTGGGAAGTGTGAGGGCGTCCCTCAGGCTCTTGCATGCTCAGACCACTCCTCAAGGGACTTGTGATGAGACTCCTCTTAGTCAGGGGCACCTGGTTTCAAGGCACTCTGAATGTTGAGAGGCTCAATCATTCACAGCAAACCTGGAATCTATTTGAGGTACACTGTTGTGATATGGCACAAGGTTGGGAGGCTCTGCTTCAGAGCATTCTACTTGACTCTAGGTGAGTGCTCTGTGGCTCAGAGAGGGGTTTGACTCGCATGAGATCATACTCCAAGTAAATGACAGAGCTGCAACCAACCAGAGCCTAATTCTTCTGGTTTCTGGCACCCAAACCATGCAAAACTTTCACTTCTTGTCTTCGGATTCCACACACCGTACCACCACCCCCCGCCCCGCCCACCTGCCGTCCAGTATTCCTCCTGCCATTGACTCATTTCACCACACATTCCTCATGTGCCTAGACTACTAGTCAAAGACATTGGCATGCACAGCACATACCACAGGAAGGGCAGTGTTTCTTAAGTTTTGGTGGGCATAAAAATAGGACTTTAAAATAGATGTATTTACTGCTATTTCCTTGGGAAGAAAGTTGAAGCAGAAGACAGGAGAGTGAAGATTTACAGTAAGAAGCATGAGGCAGTGTTTCCATTATATTACAATGAATTTCTTTGGCTGAGCCCTATGCTGAACATTAGATCTGGGTGAACTGGGAAAAGATAAAATGACCCAAAGGCTCCAAACACGTGAGAGTTCAAAATAACAGATTACTTTATGCAATAAAAAGTTGAAATGATTTTAAATGCTTGGAGGGGTATGCAGTAATTTCAAAATTCTAGTGTGCAAATAATTCTAAACCAGCTGGTTTGAACTGAAGCCCACACAGGGACTTATATTTTAACAAGCACTTCAGAATTATCTGATGGAGAAATGTTGAACTAGAAGATCTTATAGCTTGATTATGTAATGGGGACATTGCAAAAAGCTGAGAGGAAAATTAATTTTTAATTAAATTCTAATTTCTCTAGAGTAATTTCTATTTAAAACATTTATGTTGTAAATTATTGCCTAAAGATAAAAATAAATTCCTTTCCACTTCCTCTCTGTTTTCCTTCTTCACTTTACAAACTTTTAACAAATCTTTCAATTTTAGTTGACATAAATATTGTTGACTAATAGATAAAGAAGATGTGGTACATAGTATATACGATAGAATATTACTCAGGGATGAAAAAGAATAAGATCTTGCCATTTGTGACAAAATGGATGGATCTAGAGGGTATTATCCTAAGTGAAGTAAGTCTGACAGAAAAAGTCAAGCTATATTTATAAGAACCCCATTACAAGTGGAATAGCCAACTCATAAGCTTCCCTGGTTTTCTGAGTCTTTGGTCCTTTGCCCTACACCCTTGCTAAGATTCCCTTTGTTCTGGGTTACCTGATTAGACACAGTTGGGCTAGACTGCCACTGTCTGCTCCCCATGAAAGCTGAGGCAGATAGTGGAAGAATAGGATGGAGATAGTGCGCTAGTGACAGCCTTTCTGAATGTAGTGTCTGGAACAGCTTGGAGCACATTTTACCAGTTATGGTAGAGGCATGGCCCTAGGGAACCACATGGAGTCCATACTGGAGGCCCAGAAATGGGCTCATAAACACATTCTTGCCTTGAGTTAATCTTTTTCTTCTCAATGAACTTTCAAATAAACCTTATGTGTGTGTCATATTATATGGTTATACATGTATTGTATGTATGTATGTATGTGAACTATTGCTATTATTTTATTAAAGTGAAAAGAGAAGACTGGGTGCCCTTGACACCCGCATCAAATAATGTAATATATATTTATATATGTGTATATTTTCTTATTTGGACCTCATAAAACTTTGTGAGTAGAGTTGATTTAACTTTCCTATTTTAAGAAAATGAAGATTTAGAAAGTTAACATGTTGTATAACTTAAGTAATTCTATTCTTTTGAG
Organism: Noctilio leporinus; assembly: GCA_004026585.1. Taxonomy (NCBI): domain Eukaryota; kingdom Metazoa; phylum Chordata; class Mammalia; order Chiroptera; family Noctilionidae; genus Noctilio; species Noctilio leporinus. The sequence goes on along the minus strand of PVIW01000199.1, from coordinate 33,057 downwards.
CTTCTATTCTTTTTTTCCTTTTATAAAATAGGGGAATTGCCAATCTTGTAGTAACTGTATATCATAATTAATTTGGCCCAGGTCACACAGCTAGAAAAGGACTTGAACCCAGATCTTTTTTCTCCCAATTCAGTAGAGGATCTTCTTCTAAATAACATGGCTTATCAAAAGGGATGACTCTTAGGGCAGTTCATTGGAGTTCGACAGTGTAGGGCAATAATGCCAAGAAAGGCTCCCTGTACTGCTGTCCATTTGAGAGCCAGGATAGTCTTTGTGGATCAACCTTTTCTGAGTGGTCATGTGTTAGGTTAGTCCTAAGGTCATCTGGCCCTGGCTATTTCTATGAACCCACATGCTCCGAGTCCAAGATTCAGTCTGTCGTGTGAGAACCAGGATGTACAGGATGGTCTTCTCAGCCATAGCAAAGAGACATCGACCTGCTGGAATTTTAAGGCATGTGCATCCAGTAGACCTTAGTACCAGTCTTTCTGCCTCACAACTTAGAAAGTGAATAAAGAGTGCTATTCATGTAATACCCAACTGAGAGATATACATTTTCATGGCATCACAGAACAACTCTAGATAGCAAGTGACATGGCCTCATCCTAGTTCTAGATAGCTGTATAACCTTGGGACTACCACTTGATCTCTTTGAATCCCAGGTTCCATAAATGCAGAGATTATCAGTCAAACAACCTCTAAGACAAGTGTTCTCAAAAAAATTTAAAGTATTAAGAATCATCAGGGGACCTTGTTAAATGTATACCTTATAAGGGTCCTGATCCCACTGAGTCTGATTAAGTTGGAACAGGACGGAGGCATCTGAATCTTTAACAAGCACCTTAAGCGATTCTGCTGGAGGTAGTCTATAGACATCACTTGCAGAAATACTGCAGGGCTGAGGGTCCCTCCAGCTCATGCTGTGTATAATAGATTATACATCTCTCTCTATCCCTAACTCTTCACTAAATGGTGAAAATATCTGCCTCATCCATCCCTTCCATTTAATCCCATAGCAACACCAGTTTTATGTCAGGCTGATGGCAATGGCTTCTCTGATTTGAATTTCTGCCTCCATTATTCTGCCCTCATGCTAGAACTGTCCAGAAAAAGTCTGGACTGAGCAATGAATCTGCATCAAATTTTGTGTTAAGCTTGAACATCCCTCTGTGGAATATATTTGGATGATCCAGAAAACTTACAGGGACAAAGTAATGAATGCACCCCAAACAAAAGTGTGGCAAACACTCCAAAGATAATTGAGAATCTGTTGGAAGTGATCCACATTCTGGAAGACTTGCAACTAGCAGAACACCGAGAATTGAATGTGTATGGGCTTCAATCAAAAAAGATCAATGACTGGACAGTGTGAGAACTAGAAGCTAATTTAGGGATTCCAAAGACTACTGTGACTGAGATTTTGACTCAGGATCTTGTCATGAAACGTGCCATGGCAAAATTCATTCCACTGCTTCTGCTACCAGAGCAGAAGGGACACCAATGAACCAGATTTAGTGCCCTGAAACTTCTGGCTTTTCTTGAAACTAAAATCACCTTTGAAAGGGAAGAGATTTCAGACTGTTGATGAGATTCAGGAAAATATGATGGAGCAGCTGATGGCAATTCCAACAAAGGATTTTATAGTGTTTTGAACAGTAGAACCAAAGCTGGGAGGATTGTGGGTGGTCCCAAGGTGCCTATTTTGAAGGGGACTCATGTATCATTGTCCTATGTACAATGTTTCTTGTATTTTGTATCTTCTTCAGTAAATGTCTCTTTCATATTCCCTGACTGGATGCTTTCTGGACAGACCTGTTATCTGTCTATATTCTTCTCATCAAAACCATACAATGGCTGTTAGTTGTCTGTAAGGTGAAATTTAAACTTTTTTATCTAGTAATTGTTTTCAAATCTTTATCATCTGCATGTTTTTCCATATGACATTTTTGCACAAAAAGAATTTGCCTGCTTGAGATCTTCTGAATGAGCGTCATATGTTCTAACCACCATGCTCTTTGCTCATATTGCATCTTCTTCCTGACCTTCTCTCCTCAACCCTTCTGTTCCCACTATCCAAATTCTATTCATTTTTTGAAGCCCAGTTTTAAAGTTTACCACTTTATGATGTCTTTCTGACCAAGCATCTTGACTATGAGCTTTCTCTTCTTTACCCCTATAACTCTAGTCCAGCATCACAGAAGATCATTCTAACTTTTCTGCCTATATTCTATACTTTTCCCAGTACCCTCACTCACCTTGAGCACAACAGTGTCTTTTTGGGTTATGTATTTCTGCATCCTCTACAAGGTTTTGCATGGTATTCAATGTAGATTTTCTGCACAGTCTTTTCTCACAGAAGGCTTTATTGGCTAAACAACAAAACTGGTATGTACTTGAATGAGCTAATTAATGTCTGACATATTTTCTCTGTTTGAAAAATAGAAGAACCAAAACAGGATACTCCTCAATCCAGGATGTTACAAGAAACCATTTTTGAAAATGAATAATTGTTGACTAAGAAACAAAATGCACAGGTGCACGTGCCTGCTTAGATTAAGAATGTTTCCTTTAAGTAATAACACAAGCGTTTGTTCCTCAGTGAAGGATTTCCTGACAGCCTTAGGCATACTTGTTGTTCATAATATTTATTGAACAGTACATAAAATCAGGCACTCCTAAGTACTTTAAATATAGTATTTTATGTGATTTTCACAACCATCCTTATTTTCAGTCATTATTAACTTTGAGGCCTTAGAGGATAAGTAATTTAGCAAAAATCCCCAGCTGGTGCCAGAATTTGCACCTTGGTCAGCCTGATCCCAACGCTTAGGCAGTTAGTCATTACATTATCCTGCTAGCCTAACATCTTGCTAACCTAACGCCACCTGGTTTTCCAGTTATTGCTTTCAGGGTAGTATCCGGGGGAGACGAAGTTTGCTGGAATTGATCTATCATTAATATTTGGCACATAATGTATGCTTGATGAAAGCTGAATGAATGCAGACTGGAAGTAAGAAAAGAATGAGGCATAGACTACAATATGTCCTCGCCCAGAAAGTGTGACGAGTGCTAATAGGCAGCATCAACAACATAACAGGCGGAGGAGAGAGGGAGTCCCTCCAACTGCCATCAGGGAAGGACTTGAAAGTTTTGCCTTTGAGATACCAATGCCCTCTTACCCTAGAGTCCCTTCCTCAAGACCCTTGGCCTATGAAAGTTTCTAATCATAACCAACATGGTATATACTGAAAAGGGCCCTGAATTACTGAATTATTCAGAATATCCATGTATCACCTAGAAGAGCAAGTGCAAATCCTGAGGTGGGAATGAACTTGGCCTGTTCCAGGAAAATTGAGACCAGTATAGCTAGAGCACAATACATAAAGAGGAAAGTGTTTGGAGATCTGTTCAGAGAGATAGTCAGGGACATGTTACATATGGCTTTGAAGCCATTCCCTGCTAGGAAACATAGGTTTTGTTCAATGCAGAGGTAGCATTGGAGGCTTTTGAGCAAAGGGGTGCCATGATTTGACTTGGTTTTAACTAGATTATTACAGAGGCTGTATAGAGATTAGCCTGGGAGTGGGGCAAGGTTTGAAAAAGGTAGGTTGTGTGGGCTAAGTGGAAGAGAAGAGACAAAGCTTGAACCGGGGTAATGATATTGAGGGACAAAGACAGTTTATGGATTTGGGGGATCTTTTTAAAGACAGAGCAGAAAGTTTTCCAACATATTCATAGGGGTGGAAATGGAAAACTGATTTAGTCATTGGGTAAAGATGTCACTTCCTGAGATGCAGAAGACTTAGGATGGAGAAGCTTTGGAGGCACTACTCAGCCTTCATTACACTTTGGGTGGGGAAACCTCGAGGGGCTTTTTAGGTACTGGGTGGAGATATTCAAAGGCATTGTATACATGTTTGGGTTGGGAGTTCAGGAGAGATGTCAGGCCCAGATGTACAAACTTGGGGAATATGAGTACACAGATGATTCAAATCTTGAGTCTAGATGGGATCATCTTAGAACTCAATAAATACTTGCTAAGAACTGAATTAATGTTTAGGGATAGAGTTTGAGTCAAAACATAGATCTGACTCAAAACCATAAGGCATGTAACTTGCATTAATCAGCTATATGACCTTGGACAATGCCCTTTCTGAACTTTGGGACAGGAAAACATTTTTACTGAAGCAGAGAGAGCCAGGGTGGGGGAGTGCAGAGAAAGAGAGAGAGAGACTAATAGAGGATAAATCTACTGAGAAAAAAGAAGTCAAAAGAGGAGTGCCAGATAGAGCAAAAAACATGAAGGGAGAGGCCAGAGGCTGGGGGCCGGGCGGGGGGGGGGAGTGGACAGGGAAGAGAACAAGAGCTTACTATTTCTGGCTGAGATTCTAATCTTCTCAAACACTCACGTACTTACTTGTGTCATTTGTTTACTAGCAATCACCCTCTGCCCACCGAGTGCTTTTTTTTGGTTGTGGTGATCAAATTTTCTAGAATGACTCATGGAACTTACTTTACAACTCCTCTTGGGAGCAGTTTATTCTTATTTGGTATCAGGAATAACTAGCTTTTCTTGAGAAATTTAAAACAAATCCTGAGAAATCTAGGAATCCCATAGCTAATAATAAATCAGGCTTCTTTTGTATGTCAATGCTGGGAAGTTTAGACCCATGGAGTGGCATTTTTTTCATGAGTCTCATTCCAGCTTCGTTTTATGCTCTAATCATACTTTTTTGTTTGTTTGTTTCTTGTTTAAATTTCTTCACTGTCTTTAAATATCACTAATAGCTCTATCAACTGCTATATGAAGCAAGGCAGAAAATAACAAATGATGCAGCATCTGAAAGAGCCTTCATTTCCAATCATTTGTCTTATTACCCTTATAAACTCATCTGTCAGACAGGCTTCCCAAGTTGTCACTCAGGTCTATCAAGGCACTGTGCCTCAAGTATATGCTCTGTCTTCCTTTTCCCAGTGGATGGAGTAAATGAGCTCAGTTTTCCTTCCTTCAGTCACCCTTTAAATGAGAAATAGTATTAGCTTAACTATTTATACCAGGCATAAAAGGATCCAAATATTACTAGCACAGTTACTACCACCTCTTTGGTCAAATCTAGGCTAGTTCACCTCCATCTGGGAAAAAAAAAAAAAAAAAGCCAATGCAATTACTTGATTGTTCTGGCCTGTAGCAGGGGTCCCAGCTTGACAGTCTATGTTGTACTTGTCTTAGAACACAGTCCCAAGCTCATACAGAGAACAGAGAGTTTGGGTCTTCCAGAGCATGTCCACATAGAGTACCCTCCAAGCCAAAATCATGTCATATTGGGAATGGAGAGGTCACCACACTCTAGAAGCAAGGCCATATTATGGAGTCTTGAGACTTGGTCATGACAAAAGACATCATTGGTACAAGTCTGGATGAGAAAAGAGGATAGCCAACAGCACTGTATTAAATGAGTCACTTTCTGAAGATTCACAGAACAAGCAAGAGAGGAGCAGGAGGGGCTGGAATTACCACAATGACAGGTAGGGAAAGAACAGAGAAATATTGTTTTGATACTGAGTTGTTAAAATCCAAGCCAAGGGCTTAAAGAAATTCTAGTTAGAGATAATTTTTAGAAAGAGTTGAACTATTTACAGCACAGAGAATGCTTTTTTAAATATACATTCGTTAGCTTCCAGGAACACAATTTCTCTATAATTCCAAAGAAGTCTTTATGAACCCACTCACTGTTGGGAATGACTAAGGTGTATAGTGGAGAAGGGAGTCATTGATCAGTCATCTGTGAACATTTATTAAGAACTGATTACAGTTCTTGGGACAGATTTACTTACAGAAGAAAAAGTGGTTGTCATAGAAACTGTGGATAGCTACAGTCCCCTTTAGATCCAGATGAAAAACTAAAAGGTGTCTGACCAAATTATTATCTCCAGCCAAAAGCCTAGGAGCTTCAAGACTGTTCCATTGTGAAGCTTCTGGTTTTGTGCTAGTTCTGAAATGTGCTGTGTGAAATCAGTGCTCTTCTGATGGAGCAAGAGATAATGACTCAAGCAGATGACAAACTTCAAGGTCTGTGCTGCCTTTTTGGAGCATGCAAATCCACCCTGTCTTTGTGTTTGCATTAGTCTGGTTTACACTGCAAGTGAGCAAGGGTGTAAGAGGGCATCTAATATGTAACGTGAGTGGGTTGATCATATACCACTTACTATTTGGTTCCCACCAATGATTTAAACAGGCACAGAATCCCAAAGATGAATGGCACAGACTAAGGACAATGGGCTTGCCTTTCACTTAAAGTACCTGCCCTTTCAAATTCCAGCTCTACTACTTGGAGATCCTTGGACATTAGGCAAGTCCCTGATACCTTTAGAGCCTCAGATACTTCCTTAGTTAAATGGGGCTATCAGTTATTAGATCAGACTTAGGTGAAGAGCCAATGAGTAGCTGCATGTGAAATTTTTTTGCTTTTTACTTTCAAATATTAAGAATTAAAGGTACTTTTATGGAAAGAGGTTAGTACTCTGTTCAAGGCTATGTTGTATTTATACAGCTTTGTGTGTTCAGGCTCTGGCATAGTGCCTAGTTTACTGTAGGAGTTTAGTAAATGTTTGTTGTTGAAGAAATGAGAATGGGTTGCCATTACTTTGCCTGGAATCTCTTTGATATTTAATTCCAAGAATCAGAAGGAAAATCTGGAGATCATGTGGTCCATCCATGCCTTTGCCTCTTGCCATGTACGAGAGGCAGTTGGTATAGAATGAAAGCTGTTTTATGGCTCTAAGTGTCTGTAGCTCTTACAGCTAATCAATCAGAGCTTGGGATAAAAGCTCTAAGAGGACACAAAACAGCAGATTTGGCCTAAATTTACCTAAAGCAAGCTGCTTTCTGCACAAACGCCAACCATAAGGTTTATCTCCTCTAAAATGATTTCACCATCCTTATCTTCCTATCAGTTCATGGGACAATATGTCTAGAAAACTAGTGAAAATGCAGGTATGTTCTCAGAGAATGGTAGTTTACAGAGTCATTAATAAGTCTTTGTATCAGCAGAGAGTTGGGACCACTGAACAGTAAGCTTTTTAAGCAGAGAAGGAGAGATTGCGGGTAGAGTGGATTTAGGGTTCTTTTTCTACAAGCATTAATAAGCAAATGTGTCTCAGTGCGGTCTAGACAAGCTGAGGACAACACAAAAGCACTAGGGAGAAAGGACTGAAATTGTGGGATGAGGCAGGTAGGGCAAATGCTGCCATTTGGACCAATTTTAATATAACTGAATATTTCAAACCAAAGCATGGTGACCTTAATTTTCTCAAGTAACTCTCATGACAACTGTGTGGATTATGATCATCGCACCACAGTTTCAAGTGAGAAAACTAAGGCCCAGATCAGTCACGTAGTCTAATATTTAACATCATTCAAATGTTATGTAGCAAAAGCGGTACTACAGTTTACTTCTTTTGACCCCCTGATTGGATATTCTTTTTATAAAGTTCTTCTGTCTCTCTGACTTGGACAACCTGCCAAAAAAAAAAATGATGATAAATACTAGTGGCCCTTCTTTATGAGACTGTTACTATGTAGCAGGCATTGCATAAAGACCTAAGAAATATTTTATCATTTTAAATTATCATATGCATTTTACAGATGTGGAAAATGAGTCATGGAGGGGGTCAATAACATACACACACTCTTGCAGCTGGTGAGAGGTGGAATATGAACTCAAGTCCAGATTTGTCTGCTGTCAAGTCTGGGAGTTCTGGGACCTCTTGCACTAAAGGACCTCTGGATTGGAAGGCTCTTAAAGGTAATTTGGCATAATCATTCATCTAAATCCTTCTCCAATGGCCTCCTAAGTGGTTCTCTATGTTTGGCCTAGAGAAATCAACCTCCCTATTTCCCTGGGCAGCCTGTTCCATTTTAGGATGGTTCTCATTGTTAGGTCACCAAAAAGAGATTTTAATTCTTTTCAGCTGCAGATATAAGAACATTTTTTCTCACAGGAAAACACTTTGATAATCTCACTGAGGCTGATCTAAGACTCTCAACACCTGAAAATTAGCCACTTCCCTTTTAAAGAAAAGGACCGGGGGATTTTACAAGAGAGGATGAGTTGTAACTCTCAGAGTGCTTGGAGAAAATCATTTTAAAAAAAAGGAGGGAAGGATTAGTAAAATGGTGACATGGTGTGTAATTCTTCATGGATCTCGATTTTAACAACCACTCACCAAACCAAACAAAAAATACTTCTGCAAAGTCTACAAAACCCTATATTCTCAAAGGAATTGAGATGTGCTTGTGTTCAGAGGAGCTGCCTATATGAGTGTAATGCCCAGAGGAACAGCAAAAGACTTTGAGAGTAAGACTCTCCTAAATGGTAGAATAGGAGGTTGTGGTAGCTCTAATTAGATGTCCTAAGTTTAGGGAGGCCTCAGTTGAGGCTTGAGTTCTAGTTAGAAGACAGTCTTCAGATCATTGCGCTCATGTTTTTTCTTTTAGCTGGATTGTTCCAAGTAGAAAAGAGGAAAATTAGTTCAGTAGACACTTCACATGAAGTGACATACTTTTTGAGACTTTCTCAAATTTCAGGAACCATAGCTCATGACCTTCTATACATTAATCTGTAAGATAAGGGTGATAATATCTCTACATCAAACAATCTATCCAAAGAATTCTTCCACATTCTCTGAGTTTGAAACCCTAGGGTCTTTGCATGTCAGCCATCAGTTTAACACTTCAAACAATGAATGTTTCAGAATAATAGTGGCATCTTTATCTGCTGGCTTTTCCTTCAAATTAATAATGATCTTGCCTCATCTTTGAGGCCCAGTTATCTTTCTTCCCAATTACTATCCAGGGGCAGGTGGTAACTATTGTTTGGATCCCTCCATACTCCTTGCTTCCTTTTTTTTTTTTTTTTTTTTTTTAATTTTTAAAGGTTTTATTTATTATTTTTAGAGAGAGGGGTAGGGAGAGAGGCAGAGAGGGAGAGAAGCATCCATGTATGGTTGCCTTTCACCTGCCTCCAGCTACAGACCTGGCTGGAGACCTGGCTTGAAACCTGCTTATGTGCCCTGGCTGGGGAATCGAACCAGCGACCTTTGGGTTTGCAGGCCGGCACCTTATCCACTGAGCCACCAGCCAGGGCTTCCTTGCTTCTTATGTCATTGGCAGAGCTAGAAGGAGATGCTATGTAACTGTGGCTGGGGTTACACTGCGGGCTGAGGAAAAGGCTAGGATCAGAGATCAAAATTTGGCTGAAAGCCAAGTTTGTGAGCTAAGATCATCTTGTTTTTGTTTCCTGGGGGATTTGTAAGAGGTGAGAACTCTGTTTATTTCATTAGAGAACATGCATCTAAGCAATCAAGAGAATGAGTGAGGTCAGTATTGAATAATTTTGGGAATGATAGAGTGGTCATAAACACATTGTAAGCATCTATGAGTGAGCTGGAACTCCAAGTCTGCACTTCCAAACCACCTACGTGTGCCCCTGAACTCCCTGCATGGGATGATTGACTTTCCTTGGAAAGTGACCAGTTCAGGTCCTGCAGCTCTCTGAAGATAAGACAGGGGAAGTGATGACAAGAAGGGAGAGGCTGAGAAATCGCATCCCTGGGATGATCAGAGGGAATCAGTAGAATGGCTTGGGAATGTTGTTTCTTGCAGGAAAGACGTGGCATTATCTCAGAACCATCTGGTGGCAGCAGGAACGAGATGGGGGAAGAAGGCTCTGAGCGGTGGTCACGTAGCCTTGTCTTACTGTTTGCAGATGCTCACAATCAACCTATTTCCTGAAAGAACTAAGTCAGCTAATAGCCAGGGCTCAGGAAAGAATGGAGCTTCAAGAAATGAGAGGATCTGCAGAGGCTGTAGGGCTCCTGTAGTAAGAAAACCAAGACCCTTTCTGATGCTTCTTACAAAAGTGACCAGACTCAGGGAGAGTAGAAGATGCCCTTAATTTTCTTTTTCTTTCTCTTTCTTTCTTTTCTTTTCTTTTCTTTCTTTCTTTCTTTCTTTCTTTCTTTCTTTCTTTCTTTCTTTCTTTCTTTCTTTCTTTCCCTTTCTTTCTTTCTTTCTTTCTTTCTTTCTTTCTTTCTTTCTTTCTTTCTTTCTTTCTTTCTTTCTTTCTTTCCCTTTCTTTCTTTCTTTCTTTCTTTCTTTCTTTCTTTCTTTCTTTCTTTCCCTTTCTTTCTTTCTTCCTTCCTTTCTTTCTTTCTTTCTTTCTTTCTTTCTTTCTTTCTTTCTTTCTTTCTTTCTTTCCCTTTCTTTCTTTCTTTCTTTCTTTCTTTCTTTTTTTCTTTCTTGAGAGAGAGAGAGAGATAGTTTTACTTATGCATTCATTCACTGATCACTTCTTATATGATCCCCTCACTGGAGATCAAATCTGCAACCTTAGCATATCAGGACAGTGTTCCAATCAACTGAGCTACCCTGTCAAGGACATGCCCTTGACCATTCAGTGTAAGATTGATAACTCTAGAAACCTCCATGCATGAAAGCATTTGTGGTACCCCAATTTTAAATCTGACCTGCGTATGACTTTTGTTTGGCTTACATTAATGATTACAGAACAGCTGGACTCATTCACAACTTTAAAATATGAAGCTATTCCTCACATAAAATACAGATTTCTGACTCCTCATGAAGAATGGAGAACTCTGGCTCCATGTTTTCACATAGCTACATTTGGCTGGAGTTGAATAGTTGATGTCCCTAGAAGTAAGGGAGTAACTCTCCATTCCCCATTTTTCCTGCCCATCCACTTCACTCAAAGTCCCCTGTAGGCATTTGTATATGTGACCCCTGCTCTAGAATGTAACATTGGTGAAGGCAAGGAATGTGACCATGTGTCCCAAGTGGAGCTTTGTCCCCATCACATGTCTGTACAATACTGGGAGGGATGCATAGGCATTTAATAAATACATTTTTAGTAATAGACAGTGAATGAATACAGCTCTGTGGAAGCAGAGCAGGTCTGCATTTAAATCCAGGTTGTGTGATCTTGGACAACTGATTGAAATTTCTAAACCTGTTTTCCTCATTTATAAATTAGAGATAAAACTACTGACTTTATTGGGCAGTCTGAGAGAATGCATACAAAATACTTAGCATGGTGCCAGTGCATAATGAGCACTCAATGAAAATTTGCTCAATGGCTGAAACAAAGTTTAGTCAAAGGGTTATGTTCCATGGGCCTCTCATTGAATAAAACAGAAGTTCATTTCATTAAGCAGGCCTGAGAATTGGGATGAGCCAGAAAGGAATCATAAATGGTGACCAAAATAGTGGTTCTCGTGGGGTTAAGGGCTTGCTGAGCATGGAAGATAACTTGCTCCTCAGTTTCACTGTTGACAATCAGGGCAACTGGATGATTTATTTGCAGGAATATAAAGAGAAAGCTTCTGGGTAGGGATGAAGGTCGGGTTGTAAGTATAGGCTTTGGAGATAAACAGATATGTAATATATGACAGGTACTTATATGACAGGCTAGTAAATACATCTGAGACCCCAGTTTCTTCTGTTAGAAAATGAAAGTTATAGTACCCACCCCACGGGGTTTGATTTGACTAGTGGTTACACAAGTCCATAAAATATGCTGAACACGCTGGCTGGCAGGGAGAAGGTGCTCAGCCAATGATGTATCTACTGGTTTGAGAGGGAAAACACTGCTTTAAGGTTTACAGTCCTGAGCACTGTTCTTTATGCCATCACTTTACCACATGACCCTGGGCCACACACCTTGCTTCTCCAGGGTGCTGTTTGCTGTAATGAGAGTTGGCTGTAGTAGTGGGTGCTGTGTAGTGTCTTTCTTTGGAAAAAAAAAGCATTCAGTACCCCCAGTGGCCTGCAGCGTTGGCTGCTGATGGCCCATGGCTGAGCTCCTCTCATAATTGCTCTCATCCAAAGGTAACTGACTTGTGACACACACACACCCCGACCTGTCCCTGGGAGCAGTTCTGTGCACAGGTACAAAGTACAAACAGGCTAATATAGGGCATTTCTGAAGGACCTTCTCAGCCTCAGAACTCTCCCATGGGATCAGCTGTATCCTCAGTTTCATTGTAATTCAACTTGTCCATCCTGTTTCCCTCACTCCCTTACAGAGAGTCCAGAGAGTGCTCTCCAAGAAACTGCTGAGTACAAATCTCCCTTGAATCTGTTTCCAGAGAACCTGACTGATGGCAGTTTGGGTAATGATAGTTTCCGTCTCTCTGATCTCAAAGTTTGGGGGGCTTGCTGTATTTGGGTTAGATAATAAGGAACTGGCATGTACTGCAGAGCCAGATCAAGACTCTCTTCCGACGAAATTCTTAAAGTAGAGAATTTTCTAATAAAGATCTTAAAATAATGTGGAATGCAGGCTCTTAGTTTCCAGAAGGACATGAGAATCCAACTAAGTGTCAGATCTTATTTCATGCGGCTGATACAGGCTTTTGGGACCTGAGGCACCCATAGCACAACTCTGTTAGACGTGTCTTCCAAAGACTCCCATAGCAACATCAAAGGAATGTCCTGCCTCAAGTCTGGGGTACTGATGAAGGCTTCTTCCTCAAAATGCTGCCTGCAGGTTCTGCCTCTTGCTAGCAGGAGGAACATGGATGGATTCTGTTTTCATTCTAGAAAGAGGAAATCGTGGAAATCAGTTTCCACAATTGGAAATCAAATTGTGGGATGAGGAGGGCCATTTCAGTAGCAGTACCTTTTGCTGGTAGTGTCTCCCTAACATGGGGCATTTCTTGCTGGAAATGGTCTGGGATGCCCATTTATTCCTTCAGAGAAGTAGGAATCTTGACCAAAGCAGGACGAACCCCAGATGTCACTTTAGGATGCTAAAGGTGACTGTGTGCTCAGCCCCTCCAAGAAGAGTGTGAGCAAAAGGAACGCTGGTATTTGCATATTCTGTCTCTGGGGGCCTGGTGCTCAAAGTCATATGAGCCCTCTCTGTTTCAGAAACAAAGGTGCAGAACTAAGAAGCTGAATTCGTCCTTCACAAAGACTTTGAAGAGAAGGAAAGCACCCAGTTAGAGGTGCAGGAGGTCCTCGAGGTGTGAGGATGGTTTTAAGGTTTGAGCAAAAGGCAGGGAAAGAAGGAGGCTCTGACTGCAGGACTGGACACTGAACTTCTACCAGAGGTTCCTGAGATGTCAAAAAGAGTGAATTAAGGACGTGTCTTGGAGTCGAAAAACAGATTTGAATGTATATTTCCCCTTCTGTAAAACAAGGAATGATAGGAAGAACCCTGGCTTCACAGGCTGCTGTGAAATCTAAGGGAAGTCACAGATCTAGAGCAGTTAGCTCAGGCCCTGGCCCTCAGTATGCATCTCCTGAGCATTGCTATGTTTATCCTAGTTTCCCAAGGCGGGTGGTGTTGGGAGGTGCAGGCTGCAGAAGTCTGGGTGCCAGGTGCTTTCAGGTCAAGTGCCCACCAGTGGGGATTGGTTCAGGAGATCCTATAGCACATAGCAACTAGTACCTGGAATTATTATTGCATGCTAACCAGGTCAGGCTCTTGCCTTTAAAGTCTAATCATCATCATCAATAGAAAAGGATTTTCTTTTCTTTGTAATATTCCAAACTAGCTTCTACTGCCACCTCAATTCCTGTGGACATCTAGCTTAAATAGGCAGAAGAAATCAGTAAAATTGTTTTTTTCTCCATTAGTGATACTACTATTACAACAAACTTTGATTTGTTGAGTGTGCCTACTGTTTCATCACATTTAATCCCCAAGCTCATGAGTGAGGGAGGCACTTTCATCACATGGAATGAAAGTCTCATGCTGGAAGAAAAGAAACGTGGGGTAGAAGCAATGTGATAGCAAATAAAACTTGTTAATGGATATTTGTGCAACATGATCTGAGGACTCCCAATCCTGGGGGTGCACTCTCTGGTACCTAGAATTTCTTCATTGGCAAGTAGAGGCAAGAGCTAGCCCTAATACACGTTAGGGAGTCCTTCTGAACTATTTCCTTGTCAGAGGTTTTGTGTTTTTTAATAAAACACCTTCAGTATCCTTCACCACATCTGTGTGCCAGGATTTTCCTATGCTAAGAAAAACAAATTTCAACTCCTATTGCTTAAAACTATCCTTGATATGGTAGCTCACCTCTTCAATTAAATCTTTTAGTCTAGGTACGGGACTGTGAGGGGGAGGAAATCTGCCCCTTGGGGCAGTTTTAGGGTTCCTGAGAATAATTCAGCATGGCCTATGAAAATCCAGAAAGACCTCTTTGTGAGCCTGTCTCAGAAACTTCCTTGGAGGGGGGGATCCCTAACCAGAGCCAGAATACGATGTTCATGCATTTCATTTCTGTGGAATAAGCCGGGGTCTCCCCAGGTTTCCGTGGCTCTGGAGAGGGTCTTGACTTAGAAATTATTTGCCTGCCTACCTGCCTTTCCTTTCTCCTTCTCTCCCTCCCATTTCTTCTCCTTCCCATAATTTTCTTTTGGGAACAAACTTACTTTCAAGTCCTGGTTTACCTCTATGTAAACTTGGGCAAGAGAAACTCTCAGAGCCTCAATTTTTCTCTCTGAAATGTATGAAGGGATTTCTAGTACCCCTTTCAGCCATAAAATCAATTTTAACACTAATACCCAGAGAGTATATAAGAGGTTGGGCATTTGAGTCAGTCAGAACTAGGTTTGAATCTTATTCATCACTTATTTTATGACCTTGAGCTAGGAAGGAACATATCCTTTGAGCATTTTTTCTGACATGCAGGTAATATTGGCTTCATAAGGTAAGAAGATTGGATGTGATCATTGGACTGGGCACACTCTTTTGTTATGCCTGATTCTGCTCTGAGCTCTTTCCATGTGATGAGTCATTTAATATGCACAATATCTCTATGAGAAGACATTTAATATTTTATAAGACTTCTAAAAAGATTTTATTTATTATCTTTTAGAGAGATAGGAAGGGAAAGAGGCATAGAGGGAGAAAGACATCAATGTATGGTTGCCTTTCACCTGCCTCCAGCTACAGACCTGGCTGGAGACCTGGCTTGCAACCTGGTTATGTGCCCTGGCTGGGAATCGAACCAGCGACCTTTGGGTTCACATGCAAGTGCCTTATCCACTGTGCCATCAGCCAGGGCAAAACATTTAATTTTTGTTAGCACCTCTGCTCATTTTTCTGGGTTGTTGAGGGTTTTTGTTGGCTTATTTTAAATCTAATTCTGTTACTTGTTTTTTACTTATCTACAATTGTAACACAGGTGGCTTCTCTGTCTTATTCAATATGTTATTTAACAATATATTGCACAAACTATGAGCAAGAATAGAACACCAAGAAAATAGAGCTTAACCTTTGTGCAATACATTAGAATACTACAGAGTTTTTGAAATATATGAATGGCTGATTCTATAGCAAGCCAATGAAAAATCTGACTCTCTGAAGGTAGGGCCAAATGTTATGTGTTTTAAAAGTTCCCCTGTTTATTCTAACAGTTGTCTAGGACTAAGGACCACAGCCCTACGTCATGAGTCTAGGGATACTCATCTAGATCAATAGACCATGAATAGGTGTGAATAAGGTGGTTTTAAATTATGACTCTATTCTATCTTTACACCCACATGTCTGCATTTGACCTAGTTGTCAAGTCTCCCTCTAAAATCAGAATATGTGCTGTAGGGTATTTCCCAAATTAATCGCATAGGTCTATCATTTCTGAACGTCACCTTTTTGAAAATGAGGCACTTTGCCCATTTCTAGTCTTCTAGAACCTTACTCCATACTTGTCAAAGATTATTTCAAAAACATCTCCTTCATCAAACCTACTAGCTTTCTCAATTCAGTGAGTCATAATTGATATGCATTTGGAAGCTCAAAGTTAAAGAATCTCTAGGTGCCTTTTCTATTTCTCACCTATTTCAGATTATATTCATGTGTTCTTCATTCAACAAATGCTTTTTGAATATTAATTTCATGCCCGGCACTGTGTCAGGAAAATTATGTATGCAAACTCTGAGGTGGCAAGCTCACGCAGCTCATTCACAGCTCTTTCTAAAGAAATCCTTCTCACAAATTTTCTCTCAGTCTCAGCCCACACCTCTTAACCTTACAAAATCACCTAATACATTACTATTTCTTTTTTCAAGCTACCCGGGGTGGACAGCCTCAAAATCACTTCCAAGTCTAATATCTAGTCTAGCTTGCTGCCTCAGTTTACATCCTCTTACACTACTGAGCTGAATCAGCTGATAGCCCATTTATCAAACCTGATAAATACATTCAGAGCACGCAGAGCACAAAGCTGCCTACTGGGTTTTTGTTTTGTTTTATTTATTTATTTATTTTTGTAAAGGTCTATTGTACAGCATTCATCCCTAAAGCCAACTCGTGTTCTCCCAAACATTGCTCCGTGTCCTGAGAGCATGATTCAACATAGCCTACGTGCTGGCTGTCAGTTCCCTGTGCTAAGAGTTTACACAGTACACAAAAACACAGTACAAGATCTGTTGCGAAAAGGTGAAATAATTGGCCTTTTTTTTTTTCTTTCTGCTCATTCTAAGGGAATTTGAACTTTTATTATTCCATGATTATACCCCTCAAGTCCCTTTCTATACTAAGGAAGTTTATTATTATCAAGTCCATAATGTGCTGGATTTTTAACATTTTAATTTCTATGATCCTCACATATGCCTTAAAGGTGAGCCCTGTTATATCTATATTGCAGCTTGGGAAGCTGAGATTCTGAGTTGTTAAAAATAAAGACCTAAGTTCTGGCACAGAGCAGGCGGGTTGTTCTTATTTCTTGGCTTCTGTGCTTAATGCAGCCTCAGTTCTAGCAGCCAGCTTTAGCCCAAACCATGCCCACATCATTAATGGGTAGCAATACTTCTTTCTGGATCCATCCAGATACACCCTTGGATCCAGAGTCCTCAGCACCCTATTACCATGGCCACTAATTACCCTTTGGAATTGGCAGGCAAGTTGAAGACAGTCATCTTTTCATAGTATGATGGGTACTGTTGTATATCCAAAACAGATTACTCAAGTTCTTATAGCACCTATCAAAAATATTAACTCTTTTTAAATTATATTTTATATATTACATTATTACCAATATCCTAATTTTTCCCTTTTCTCCCATCCACCCAGCAACTCACGCTCCCTCAGGCATCCCTCACATCATTGTTCATGTCCATGGGTCATGTGTGTAAATTCTTTGGCTACTACATTTCTATACCATATTTTACATCCCCATGGCTATTCTGTAACTACTTATTTATTTGTACTTCTTAATCCCCTCACTTCTTTACCCATTCCACTACACCTCCCCTCTCATTTGACAACCATCAAAATGCTCTCGGTATCCATGATTCTCTCGCTGTTCTTCTTGTTTGCTTAGTTTGCTTTTTAGAATCAATTGTTGAAAGGTATATATTTATGCCATTTTATTATTCATAGTTTTGATCTTCTTTTTCTTAAGTAAGCTCCTTGAATGGAACATTTTATATAATAATGATTTGGTGGTAATAAACTCCTTCAGTTTTTTTCTTGTCTGAGAAGCTCTTTATTTGCCTTTCAATTCTAAATAATAGCTTTACTAGGTAGAGCAATATTGGTTGTAGGCTCTTGCTTTTCATGACTTTGAATATTTCTTGCCAGTCTCTTCTAGCCTACAAAGTTTCTTTTGAGAAATCAGCTAATAGTCTTATGGTAAACTTCCCTGTAGGTAACAAACTTCTTTACTTTCTCTGCCTTTAAGATTCTTTCTTTATCTTTAACCTATGGCATTTTAATTATGATATGTATTGGAGTGGGCCTCTTTGGATTCATCTTGTTTGGTACTCTCTGTGCTTCCTGGACTTGCATGTCTATTTCCTTCACCAAATTAGAGGGGTTTTTTTTTCATTATTTTTTAAAAACAGATTTGCAATTTCTTGTTCTTTCTCTTCTCCTTCTGGCACCCTATGATATAAATGATGTAGCTCTTGAAGTTGTCCAAGAGGCTGCTTATGCTATCTTGTTTTGTTTTGTTTTTATTCTTTTTTCTTCTTGTTAAGAATGGTTATTTTTTGCCTCCTTATGTTCCAGATAATTGATTTGATTCTCAACTTCATCCACTCTACTTGTTTCCCTATAAATTGTTCTTTATTTTAATTAGTGTATCCTTCATTTCTGATTGGATGTTTTGTGTGCTGTCCTCACTAAGTTCTTTAAGCATCCTTATAACCAGTATTATGAATTTCGCCTGTGATAGATTTATCTCTGTTTTGTTTAGTTCATTTTCTGGAATTTTGATCTGTTTTTTATTTGGGCCATGTTTCTTTGTTTCTTCATTTTTGCAGCCACCCTGTGTTTGTGTCTGTGTATTAGGTAGAGCTTCTATGACTTCCTGTCTTGGTATCATGGCCTAATATAGTAGATGTCCTGTCGGGTCCAGGGGTACAGCCTTCCCTGACACCCAAGCTAGATACTCAAGATACACCCTTCTTGTGAGCTGAATGTCATTCCTCTTGTAGTGATACCTTGATTGCTGTTGGCAGGTCAATGGAAGAAATTTACCCAGGCTAGTCAGCTGCAAGGACTGGCTGTGACCACTGACCACCAACCTCTTCCTTCTGTGGAGGATCAGCTGTGTAGGGCAGGGTGGTGGTGCTCTGATGTGGTCTGTAGCTGTCCATTTGGTGCACAGACTTTGGAGGTTGCCGTGTGGTGTGGACCAAGGTCAATCCCACCCTGTGTCTGGACCAGGGCCACCCTGCCTAAGCTATAAGCAATCTCAGATGGCTGCTACTTGTGCTGGCATTGGAGATCCCCAGGCAATGCCAAATTGTGAATCTAGGTTGGCTTCTGCTAGTCACATTCCTGGGGCCACTTAGCAAGAGGTATGTGGGTGGGGGCTCTCTGAGGCAGGCTGTTGCTTGTTTGAAAGGATTTAGGAAGTTCTGAAGCATGAGCCAGACAAGACATTCATATAAAAAACTTACCATTAACAGCTATAAGTTGGGTGGGATGGAGTCTCAGGGGATCTCCAGGGCTGGGGCAAATAGGGTTAGTCAGGTTGATGGAGCCTCAGGTACCTGTTGGCTCTGTGGCTCTTGCTACCTTTCTATCTGGAAGAAAGTTGTCCTCCAGATCTTGCCTTGATGCCAAACACTAAATTCTCCCTGTATGCCACTGGTGCCTTTCAAGCTGCTACACCAATGCTGAAACTCAAAGGGAGTGAGTCTGAGCAAGTTCAAGTGTTGGTTCTTTAAGAGGATCTCTTTGGTACTCCAGGAGTTGCTTCCACTAACTTAGTCCCCACTGGATTTTGCAGCCAGACATTATGGGGACTTACTTCCTGACACTGGAAACCTGGGCTGGGGAGCCTGATGTGGGGCAGGAACTCCTCACTCCTGAAATATCCCTCCTGAATTTTTATCTATACATGTGGATATGGGACCACAAGTTCTGTGTCTCTATTCTTCCTATCTGCCTGGATGAATGTGGTTTCTTTAATTCCATAGTTGTTAAACTTCCATCCAACTTGATTTCTGTGGGTTCTGAGTGATGGTTATTCTATAATTTAGTTGTAATTTTGATGTGGTTGCGTGAAGAGGTGAGTCATATTTACCTATGCCATTATCTTGACCAGAAGAAAAACATCTTAATTCTTTTAAACTAAATTCCTCTCAATTCTCTTAGAATAAAGACCAATTCTATGTGCTTGCCAATATTCTACATACTTAGGTCCTTTCTTATCTTTCCAGCCTCATCTGGAATTTCTCTCTCTCTTTTTCTGTCTTTTAGCCACAGTGAGAATCTTTCAATTCATCAAATAGTCTGTGCTCCCTTCTCCCCCAGGGCCTTCTCTGTAATATTTATTCTCTCCTTCTTCATGCAGTTAACTTCTTTTTTGCCTTTAGACCTTTGCGCTCTCTCTCTCGCTCTCTCTCTCTCTCTCTCTCTCCCCCTTTAGGGAGAGGGGAAGGGAGAAAGGCAGAGAAAGAGAAAGAGAGACATCAATGTATGGTTGCCTTTTACCTGTCTCCAGCTATGGACCTGGCTGGAGACCTGACTTGCAACCTGGTTATGTTTCCTGGCTGGGAATTGAACCAGTGACCTTTGGGTTCATAGGCCAGTGCTTTATCCACTGTACTACCAGCCAGGGCTGCTTCCTGTCTCTTAAGTCCCAGCTATATCAGATCAGATCCCTATCAACCCTTTTAACACTGTAGAACTTGCTTTCATGGAACTTACCTAGGTTTCTGAATATGCATTCATTGTGTCACTATTTAATTAATTCTATCACTTTTCGTTTACAGGGTGCATGTGAAAAATTGGCAAAATTTTAGTAAAATAAACAACATACCACAAAATAAATTTATTCTTATGTGTAAATACATAAACATAGTTATTATTTTTTGAATTGTTCAAAAAAGTCTCAATTTGCTGCAATAATAGACTCAATTTGACTTAGAAATCTTTAGCATGCTTTAATTCACTTTTCTTTATCTGTGGACATCATCGTGTTTTCAATCTTAGCTTTAATAGCCTCTTTATTGGAATGAGGTTGTTTATTAACTTCTCTCTCACAAATGCTCCATACATAATAGTCTAAAGGATTTGCATGTGGTGAACTAGGCAGCCAGATTTCCTTTGACTAGAATTTAGGAACATTAATACTGGGAAATTCTTGTACCTTTTTGGCATTATGTGCTAGTGCACCATCTTGTTGGAAGATAAAAGGATTTCCATTTGCGACTTGCTTCATCTATGGTACAACTACTTCTCTCAAAACATCAAGGTAAACATCTTGGATCTTCATTGGTGATCTCCTGGATTCTGTGTACAATATCTGGACTTGTGCGATCCTTGTGTACCTTATGCATTTTCCTTGTTGGTGTGGTGACATCAGGATCAACATCATACACCTTCATGTTGTAAGCATACATAAAGGGATGCTATTAAAGTCTGCAATTTTTTTAGCAGTTCACCCTGCCTGCAGTCCAGAAACTATGGTTGCTCTAACATTGTATTCCTTGGACATGACAATTGTTCTCAGAATTTAATACTTTATATCTCAAATGATGATGTTAAATCATAACCTTAGAAATATAGTTTTTCAAAATTAATAAGAAGCAAATAAGGAGATGCAAAGTTATTGCCACTTTATCGCATGTACCCTGTACTTTAATAGCTTTTTATAGTTCTAGTGCCTGGCACATAGTAGGTAGATAATAAACAAATAACTAAAGATCAATATCTTCAAATTTCAAATTATAAAAACTCATGATTGACTTTGTCAGGGAGTGGGTGGGTGGGGAAGGGGACAGAAGGAAGAAAAAAGGAGATGGATATAATAAAACACAATAAAATTAAATTTAAACAAAACTCCTAAATTGCCAGCTTCCTTTGTGCTTTGAGCATTTAAAGTATTAACTATAATAAATGTGCAGAGGGCCTATGAGGAAATAATGCATCTGTGAAATGAGGCAATGTCTGCCAGATGGCAGTTCCCCTTTCCCTGGCAGACCTCCAGTCACATGCATGTGCACACATGCTCTCTTTTGGGCTTCTTTGTTTCCACCTGGGTGCAGTAGACTGAGTGATAGAGCAGAACATAGAAGGGCAGGGGTCAGGCTGGAGGTTGAGTCCCAGCCCTAATACTCTGTGGCTGTGTGACATTTGTCACGTGATTTGGCTTTTCTATTCCTCAATTTCCTCATCTGTCGAATTTCTCATTCAAAGCATTGTTGGAGAAAATGGGATAGTGAATCTGAAACACCAACCCAACACAGAGACTTGCTTATATAAAAATTATTTCTTTCTTCAGTGGATACTACATATCTGATAAAACAAGAGTAGATTTATTTAATTAAGTTATATGATTAAAATAGCTGACATTGTGTCATGGTACATGATTCTAAACATTGCCCCATATTAGGTCATTTTAAATTCACCAGAGCCCTGTAAAGCAAGTACTGGTATTTTCAACCTCATTTTACATATAAGGAACAGGTTCAGAGGGATTAAGTAATTTTCCCAAAGTCACACAGCTAATCATTATTAGACCAGAGTTTAAACTGATAAACCAGCATAGTTGGTTTATGCTCTTTAGACAATTACATGGTTGGAGAACAAGCATTAAAAATCACAACTAGTGAAAAGATCACTGGGTTTAAAAACAAAAATCGTGCAGCTTTACTATTTGCTGGATGACCTTGGACAACTTGGTTCTCCCTTCCGTAAGATGGGGCCAATACCTGCTTCCTCCAATGAGATAACAGCTGTAAAACCCCTGTATATACTGGGCATCAGATCAATCTGGCCCTTTCCTCTCATGATAATCAGGCAGGGGCAATTTCTCTTTCTTTTATGAAAGTTTAACCTTTGAATTTTCTTGCCAATAACCTAGGCAAGTCAAGAGAACTTTGGCCCTCAACCAACTCTAGAGTTTCTCTGATAAAAGTTGTTGACAATGAGCCCACATGAAGCTGGAAACTCCCAAAGGCGTAACTGCACAGGCTCTGACCCAGCACAGATTTCCCTGGATTTCTACCGAGTTTCAACACATTGGAGACTCTTAGAGAGCTAAGCCCAAGGTTCAGGAAATGCAGAACTCAGCACAGTGGGGTCCACTGGGGGGCGGGGGCGGGGGTGCTGTTTCTTTAATCTTGGGGATTAAGTTTAGCAAACAGGGTTCCAGCTGCACTGTCCCTGCCCTTCTGAACTATCATGAATTCTCTCTAGAAACCCCAACTGCACAGCATCATTTGGAGCAGTTAAAAAAAATTCTGACATTGGCCCTTTGATTGTCAGTCTCCCTAGTCTGTAAAGGAGAAGAGTTTGTCTGGGGTGAGAACTCTGAACTCTAAAGAGAAGGTCAAGTCTGCACAGTGCTTCAGTCCCATTCACGTAAGAGAGAAAGTAACAGGTTCTATCTCCCATGATCATTCTGAGGATGCACTGAAATAACAAATGTTCTGAGCTTTGACAGGGCCTAGTCTTTAGTAAACTATGAGCTGTAGTTTTTGTGTGCTTATAGTGGTTAGGCTGCATGCCACAGAAAAATAAGAAAAGAAAATAGAATTGGAATGAAGATCTCAGACAATGGAGAACCCAATTGTTTCTGTCACATGAAGTAGCCTCTTTCTGACATGCCTGAGCTCTAGTTTCCTTTGTGTATAGTAAAAGGGCTAAGGGCTAAGTCAGTGTTGTAGGATGCATGGTGTGACAAAGCCTTCCACAACTCCACACCCCCACCACCCATTCTACCCCATGTGTTCCTGCCTCATTATAATCCTTCCCAGCCCCTCATCCCTTTGGGTTCTTTGTACCCTGACAGACTTCCTCCAGCTCCAGAAACTCCCTGTGGTATAGAAACACACCCAGATTTTTCTGATCAGTGTTTTCCTGCAAATTCTCACATTTCCCTAAGCAGTGGACTCGGTGCAGTGCCTCTCAATCCAAAGCATATCTGTGACCCACAGCAATCCTGAGCTCAGGGATGGCCCATCTGGCTGTGTCCTGGCCTGGGTCAGCTTGGCCAGTGAAACAAGGGCATGTTCCAAGTCTGCATGTCAGAGGGAGAGGAACCCTGTTCTCATGGCAGTGAGTGTGTAGAGGTAGGTGACTCTGAGCTCCCAGGAGACTTGGGCCAGGGAAGAGCTGACTGTGGGAGGTGAACAACAGCATTCTTTTCTGCCTCAGGTTAGCCTAGGACCTTAAACAAGTGATTTAGTTTCTTTGAGTTACAACTTCTCTGGAAATGAGAGATAATTGTGCCCTCATCCTGGGGCCCTGAGGATTAAGATTAAGAGGGTAATTAGTGTGAAGCTTTGGGCAGAGACTCAGTAAGTAGCTGTTTACATAATCCCTTTCCTCTTCTAATATAAATGCAGATGATGTATCTGGGTCCCAGGAAGATGAAAAGAGAAGAAAGAGTTAATAATTCAGTGTTACTCATACTCTATACTCTATCACTTGATTTTTGTTATAACCCATGAGGTAGAGACCATTATCCTCATTTTATGTTTGAGAAAACCAAGGCATGAAAAGAGTAAGCAACATGCCTATCACCACAGGAAATGATAGAGTTGGGACATGAACACAGGCCACTGTCTCCTAACTCCATCTGCCACCCAAATGTCAGTCACCCATGAACTGAGCTGGCTGCTCTCAACTAAACAGCTGGGGGCCAAGCCTCCTTTCTGCATTTTTGGGAGAGTTTTCTTACAGCTGGTAACTCTTCTCAGCAAAGTTCTGCCCCTTCCTCCCTTGGTTTATTCTCAGCTCCACTCTTCTTCTGAAACCAGAGACCTCCTATTAGTTGTCAGCTCTCAGTCATGTGAGAAGAAAATGTACAGCTACAGCAGAGGAAATGGCCCTGGTTATCCAAATGTGCCTATTAAGGATGGATGTCCAGTGGCCTGGGGGCACTGATAAATCTGGTAGTGGTCCCCTCTGGCATTCCTTCTCTGTCCTCTATCAGGGCCTGGGCCTTGCTGTGTGTATTTCCTGCTCTCTCCCATTGCCCACCTGGCTCTTGACTTCCTATAGTCCTCCTTCACAGTCTTCAAGGCCTTTTCCAATCCAGCCACATTAGCTGTTGTCCCCTCCATCCCCAGGCATCCCATGAGGCCCAACTTCTCATCATGCCATATCCAACCTCTGGGTCTTCCAACACATAGTTCTATGTTGGGCAAGGCTGTCCACCTCTGGACCCTCTGAATGCAAACTCTTTTATGTCTTTCAAGTCCAGGGCCACTGCATGGCATGACTCTGCCATTTACATTGTCATGTGTGGAAATGACACCACCACCTCCATCCACAGACATCCTTTCAGATAACAGGGACCTGAGTATTAGGGCAGGTGAAGATAACCATTTGAATGTTAGGTGGGTAGAATTCCCTGATTTCCCCAGTTCTGTCACCTCTCAAATATGTTTGGAATCTTCTAGGTTTTGTGCAAAGATGCTCAGAATCTGCTCAAGAATCTGGTCAGGTGAAGATTGTTTTCCTGGGCAGCAAGACAGCAGTCTTAGTCATATCCTATACTTTCTGGTCTCAAGGTATCAAGCAGGAAAGGCCAGAGCTTGAGGTGAGTGATAAATTGTGATTGGTCTTCTATTCTATGGCTGAAGAGAGATCATCTAAAATAGTCTGGGGTTTGGAGAGAGACTTCTACTGTGTTTGCAGACAACACTTGGCTTTTCCAATCACCTTGTTTCTTGACTCTTTGATTTCTTTGTTTGAAAAATGAGGAAATTGGGAAAGTTCTTCTTACTAATGTTCTTTTAAGTGTTAACATTTTATGAGCTGGTGCTCGCTCAACATTTTTAGGCATATTTTTCTTATTTTTTCTCATTATAAAATAATCTACTCTAATCAAAAAATCTGAGTAACATGAAAAGTGTAAAACCAAAAGCCAGTCAAAAACTTACCCTTCAGAAAAAAAAAACAATATTAATATATTGGTGTTATTTGTTCTTTTTCCTGTAGTATACATTTGTATGTTTATGTGCTTATTTGTTTTATATATTTGTTGTACAGTTTTATCATAAATTTAAACCCAGGTATTTTAGACTATGCACTATAGTGCATATATATAGACTATAGACTATAAATTTTAAATATTATTTTAAAATATCATTTTAATGGCATAAAGCCCTATCAGTCAATTGTTTTCACATTGTTGGACATCGAGACTGAAACATTTTTGCCAATATAAATAATATTATAATGAATATCCATAAACCTATGTGTATACGTAAATCATTTCCTTAGTCAAGTCTGCTTAAAGATAAAATAACTAAATTAGAGGAATAGAATTATTTTTAGGTTTTTAACATATAATACCCAAATTCTTCTCAGAAGAGTTGTACTAATTGTTAGTTCTTCCAGGAGTATGCGAGAAATATGGGTGCTAATTTGACTGGAGTCTCAGTACTGGGATTGATATTTTAAAATCATTCTGTCAATTTGAGAAATGGTATATTATTGTTATTTTAACTTGCATGTCTGTTGTTACTTGTAAGGCTAACATTTTTCACATAATAATTGGCTATTTTGATTTCCTTCTAAAATGACCTCTCTATGAATTTCATTCAATATTTGAGTATTCATCTTTCCACTTCCTATTCATGTTTGAGAACTCTTTATTGATTTTGAGATTCAAAATCAACCCTTGTTGATCTTTAGGAAGTCTGTTCTATAAGTTATTGTATCATTTGCTTTTCATATATGTGGTATACATGTTCTATATTTATTGTCTCTATTACTTTTGCTTATGGTTAAGTTTTAATGTATAAAGTTTAAATTTTATGAAGAAAAATTGATAATTTTTAATAGTCTTTTTCCTTGTATTTATGTATAGAAAATCTATCTCCACCTTGAGATATGATAGTCTCCTATAGGTTATTATAATTCATTTTTATGTTTATAATGAATTTAAATATAATTCATGTATAATATAAAGTGGGACTTTAATAATAGCTTCAGGTTTGAATACTATTAATCAAGGCTTCCTTTCAAAATGATTTTATAGAAAGTCTCATACATATTAAAGGTTTAGACATGGGAAGTTCAATTTTTATGCTTTCTGTCACATATGTGCATTTTCTTATTTTGTAACACTATCCCTTGCCTTCATTATTATAGCTCTATAATAATTTTAATCACCTGGAAGTTTGTTGTCCATAATTTTTTCTTTAAGATATTTCTTCAATGATTTTTACTGCTTTGGTCTTTCAGGTAAATTTTAAGATCATTTTGTTTAGTTTTCCCCCCAAATTACTATTGACTTTTTAAAAATTATGTTAAGTTCATACACAAGTTTGAGGTGAATTTATACTATCATATTACTGAGTTTTTCTAACCAGGAGAATGTCCTCCTTTATGGCCTTATGTAAAGTCTCCAAGGTTTTTCTTATAATTCCTGCCTGTTTCCTCTTAAATTCATTCTTTTTTTTCTATACTACTATAAGTGTGGTCATAGTTCTTATTACCTTTCTCAGTGGTTATTATTTCATAGTGATTATTTAGGATTAAGTAATCAACTAACAGTATTAATGTAGCTTTAGGTGATAGCATACAAACCAAAGGTAAAGCACATTTCTTCTTTCTTAGTGGTGTGGGGAGGCAGGGAGTTCAGTTTTACTCCTGTTCCTCAAGTCCACCCACCCACCTATACTCACTCCACCTATACTTGATTCATTCCTATACATACTGAGTCCCTTCCGTTGCCCCTGCTGTGTTTGGCAGTGGAGCTCAGCCACTTGCACCTTACAGTCATCTCACCTTTCAGACTTTGTCCTTCAGTTTGTCCTCCGCCCCCTTAAGCCAAAATGAGAGGGTGAGTGTGTGTATTAAATAACACTTTCTGGCAGCTGCCTGATTCTTATGCGGAGGCTTCCCGGATTTCGCTACATAACTGCCATTTTAATTAACTTCTCATTGGGGAGTTTGCACAATTCCTAAAACAAATAAACTGGTAGCTGGAAGCCCAGCGCCTAGTGTCCTGGTCTCCTGAGTGAAGCTCCCTGGAGGCAATGTTCCTGGGAAGGTTGATCTCAGTTGTGACGGGAAAAGTTACCTTTGGCTCAGCTCACCCTCACGTGGCTCAGAGGCACAGACTGTCGCTGGCAGTTGGAGCGTGCAGAGCTGTGTTGGAAACCTAAAAGAAACAGGGTCCATGACAGTGATCCTGTTTTTATTTCAATTAGTATATTTTGTTAATATTGACTTTTTGTACTCATTTTATTTTTTGAGCTCTTTTATTAAACTGTTTATTGTTATTTGCTGTTAATTTTTACTTCATTCTATTACTTCATTTTTAGCATCCTCGGAAAATTTTGCATCTGAGCCCAGTGCCTCACTCTCTGCTGCAGTCCTGACCATGCTGGACATGCCTCTGTAGCGGGTATTCTTGAGGACCTGGAAAGATGCGCCCACCTTCTAGGCCACAGAATCTTTGAATTTGATGTTATTTGGAAAAAGAGTCTTTGCAGATATAATTAAGGATCTCAGAATGGGATCATCTGCACTATCAGGGTGGGTCCTAAATCCAAAGACAGCAGTCCTTCTCATAAGAGGCCAAAGACATGCATAAGAGAAGGTCACATGAAGATAGAACCAGAAGTTGCTCTCCCTCAAACCAAGGAACACCTGGAGCGACCCAAAGCAGGAAGAAGAAAGGATCCTTCCCTAGAGTTTTTGGGGGAGAACACGGGCCTGCCAACTACTTGATTTTAGAATTTTGGCATCCAAAATTACTCTCAAAGAATAAATTTCTTCTGTTGTAAGCCACCAGGTTTGTAGTCGTTTGGTACAGGAAACTAATACAGCTGCAAGCATGCTGGTGAAGAATGTATATGCTAGATTGGAGAGAAACCTTCACTTTCAGGTCCAAGCCAGGGCAGCTGCAGGTGTTCCAAAGAGTGTAGAGAGAAATATAGGCCCCAAATTAAAAGTGAAAGACAGTTTCCAGTGGGTTAAATGTATATAAGAGCATGTAACTTTTTGCTGATTTATCAAGTATTTAAGTACTTTCTATTTGCTAACCCCTTCTGTCAGGTGGTGTGCGCCCCACCCCCCACCTATACACACATGTATGGCAGACAGACGTATATGATTTCAATCAGATCTTAAAAGACAGAACTAAATTGTGAAACAACTGCAGAATTCTCATCAGCTTTTTCCAGAGTACTTGTCATGTCTCATCCATCTCCTAAAAGAAACCCAACGAAAGCTTCTCTCTGTGATTTCATAATACCATCTGGTTTTTTCTAGCATGGGACTTTCCTCACTGCATCAATGAAAAGTTTCTCTCACCTGTCTCCTCCCCTGTTAACTCTGTGTGTGTGTGTGTGTGTGTGTGTGTGTGTGTGTGTGTGTACACAGCATTTAAGGGGCACCAAATAACTAAGTTAGATAAAGTAGGTGTATTATTAAGCTATTTTTTAGAACTGACTCCAAATAATAATTTGAGGAAAACAATGAAGAAAGCTTCCATGTTAGATGTGTCTAGTGAGGACACAAAATTTTTAGCTTAGAAGACTTTAACAAGCAGAAATCCATCACCACCACCACCACCACCCACCCCCCGCCCCCCCCAAAAAAAGAGAGGGCAGTGTAGTATAGTGCAGACTCTGGGTCTGAACCACTTAGTTTGTATCCTGTCTCTATTCTTCATTAGCTTGCTTCCTAATTCTCTCAACTATGTGTAAAGTTTCAATAAATTTTACCTTTTTCCTATTCCTCAAAACTGATTTCATTAGCCAATGTACACAAGCTTTAATACATTTTAGTTGTTATTATTATCCATTAAATATAAAATCTGGAGCCATGTAGCATTTTCATACATTCTCATACATTCTCCACAATCAATTGATTTAAAAAAATGTACTTCTGGAAAAATGAAGACACTAAATTATATTAAAAATTGTTAGCTTTAAGGTGGGTAAGTAGCAAAGGCTTGCTGCCAAAAGTGACAACATTGGTTTTGGCCTAATTTTTCTGAATATGTTCTTTTTTATGTGCACATATATAATAAAAAGCCCTTCATAGCACTCTTTAGATTTGTACTATAGTTGTTACGTACTTTTAGATATCTCATAAACTCCATGTTAAAGTATAGTATTCTTCTTTTTGCTTAAGAAGTCAATTAGCTTCTAAAGATATTTTTAATTTAAAAAGTACATATTTAATTGTATAGTTACTATTTCTGATGCTCTTCACTTCTTGATTTAGACCCAACCTTGTATTTGCTTGAGAGCATCCTTTAACATTTCTTATGCTGTGAGTCTATTGGTCTTGCATTGTTTCGCCTTTTGTATACCTGAAAAAGCCTTTGTTTTGTTTTCATTTTTTAAATATCATGAGCTTTTATTATTTAAAAAAAATTATTGTTTTTACAGTTGACATTCAATGGTATTTTATACTAGCTTCAGGTGTACAGCATAGTGGTTAGAAAATCATAACTTACAAAGTGCTCCCTCTGATACTTCAAGTACCCCCCCCTCCTGGCACTATACATAGTTATTACAATTATTATTGACTATAGTCCCTATGTAGTACTTTACAGTCCTGTGACTATTTTGTAACTACTAATTTATCTTTTTTAATTGCCTCTTCTTTTTCACCCAACCCCTGGACCCTATCCCATCTAGCAACCATCAGTTTGATTTTGTGTCTATGAGTCTTGTTTCTATTATGTTTGTTCATTTATTTTATTCTTTAAATTCTACATATAAGTAAAATTATATGCTAGTTGTCTTTCTCTATCTGACTTAATTTACTAAGCATAATAACCTCTAAGTCCATCTATCCTCTCATTGATCACAGAGAAATGCAGATTAAAACCATAATGAGATATCCCCACACCTGTCAGAATGGCTATCATTACTATATGAACAAACAAATGCTAGCAAAGAGGTGGAGAAAAGGGAACCTTTGTTCACCATTTGTGGGAATGCAAATTCTTGAAGCCACTATGTAAAACAGTATAGAGGGTCCTCAAAAAATAAAAATGAAACTGCTTAATGGCCCAGCAATTTTACTTCTGAGTATATCACTGAAGAAACCCAAAACACTAATTCAAAAAGTGATATGAATCCCTATATTCATTGCAGTGTTATTTACAATTGCCAAGCTATGGAAGAAATGCAAGTGCCCATTTATAGAGAAGTGGATAGAAAAGTTGTGGTGCCTATATATAATGCAATATTATTCAACCATGGAAAGAATAAAATTTTCTTCATTTTTGACCAGTACTTTTACTTGGTATGGAATTCTTAGCTAACAATTTTTTTTTTTTTAATTTCACTAAAGATGTTTCTTCCTGATCTTCTTCCTTCCATTGTTTCTGACAAGGAATCTGTTGACATGATTATCTTTGTTATGCTAGACATAATATGATTCTATGCCCTATTCATCCTTGGCTGTTTATAAGAAACTTTTTAGTGACTGGGTTTAAGCAGTTTGAGTATGGTATGCTTTAAGGTGGTTTTCTTTAAGTTTCTTATTTTGGAGTTTACTAAGCTTCTTAAACTTATGGAGTTACAGTTCTTACAAAATTTGGAAAATTTTAAGCATTAATTTTTTTAAAAGATTTTAATAATCACCCCCCTTCTTCAAGGACTCCAACTACACATTATTAACCCCCTGGAAGTTGTCCCAAAGCACAATAGTAATTGCTGCTTCTTCTTTTCTTCTTCTTCTCCTTCTTCTTCTTCTTCTTTTTTTTTAAATTCTCCTCTGTTTCATTTTGAACACTTTTCATCACTTTGTCTATAAGTTCACTAATCTTTTCTCCTTTAATGTCTGATCTGCTATTAATCTTAGTTATATTTTATATCTTTTTAACCCTACTTAAAGCTTTGAACATATGAATACAACTTCAGTTGTATTCCTATCTCCTAATTTTAACATTTCTCTCTGTTCAAAGTCAGTTTTGTTTGGTTGACTTTTCTTATTATGGGCTGTATTTTCTTCTTTTCATGCCTGGTAAATTTTCATTATATCCCATACATTTTGAATTTTACCTTGTTTGGTGTTGGATAATTTATATTCCTATAAATATTCTTGAGCTTTATTCTGTGATGCAGCTAGGTTTCTTAGAAACAGTTCAATCCTTTTGGCTTGGCTCTTAAATTTTATTAGATGAGTTTACAGTAGTTCCCAGTCTAGGCTAATTATTTCTTACCAGAGGCAGTCCTTCCTGACTATTCTAGCTAATGCCTTGTGAATCATAAAATTTTCCAGTCTAGCTGGTAGTTACAGACAATTTTTCCAGCTCTGGGAGAGCACAGGATACTGTTATATCTTATCTGTTCCAGTAACTCTTACCCTTGGCTTGGGAAGTTTTCTCATAAGTATGTGCTGATCAGTATTCTGCCATTCACTTGTGGGGATCTTTTTACAGACAGCAATAGTTCTCCTTATGATGTATGAAGTCCCCTACTTTCTGGTACTCCATCCTGAGAATTCTAGCCATCATGTTCTCCCCTGAATTTCAGCTTTGTCTCTTCAACTCAGGAAGCCATCTGGGCTCTGCTAGGGTGACTGCTTTCTATGCTATGACTTGAAGATTTTCTTAAGGACAACTACTGGGTAATAGCACTTGTTTTTTGAAATGATAGACATCATTCTCCTTCATCTAGTGCAATGATTTTAAACGTAATCTAATTAATAAAATTCTTGAGCATACCAAAAATCTGTATTTTTGGCCAATATCCAAGGGAAAAAAGGTCAGTGTTCCTGACTAAATAGGTATTGCATATTTTAAAAGTTCTTGTGGCACACCAGTATACAGTGGCACATGAATGAAAAATCTCTCATCTAGTGTCTTACAACCATTATATCATATTATATCAGGTTTTACTCTTTTGGTTTTTTCATGCAGAATAGTAAACCCTGTTTCTATTATTTCATGTTAACTGGAAATGGAAGTCTAAGATTGCCTTTTCAAATTTCATATGTATAAGTGTCTGCTAAAATCTGATTCAGAATCTGTATTTTGTAAAAGCAGGGTACTATGATGGATTTTTCTAGTTATAAACCAGAGGATTAAATTTTTCTGTTTAAAGTGTTCTTCAGGGAGAACTCGGGGTTGGGCAGGCACACGCAGAGATTTCTCCTCTATCCAGTGCAGAGAGGCTGCTGGATGCAACCTGGACTGGCCATGTGGAACTAGCAATTACCACCCTAATGCACCGATCAGCTTGGAAAGGGGAAACGACTGGCCTGGGGCCACAGAGAGGCAGTGGCAGAGTCATGGCTCCAAATCAAGCCCACTGGTCCTGGCGCCACCTGGACCAAACAGAGGTCATAAAGGGTGAACAGACACCTAAACCCTTTCTTTATTAATATTGATTTCTCATTGTCTTGTGACTTTCTCCCTTTTTTTTTTCTTTCTTTTTTGCTTTTTCTTTTTCTTTTCTCTGCTAAAAGCCTTCAGATCCAGGCTCCATCTGGACCAATCAGGGATTATTAAGGGTGAACAGCCATCTAAACCCTTTCTTCTTATTATTATTATCGTTTTTATTTCTTTTTTGCTTCTTTTTTTTTTTTTTTTTTTTTTTTTTTTTTTTTTTTTTTTTTTTTTTTTTTTTTTTTTTTTTTT
>PVIW01000198.1:0-92405 GCA_004026585.1 Noctilio leporinus | reverse complement strand
ATACTGTTTTCCACAGTGTCTGCACCAGCCTGCATTCCCACCAACACTGTACCAGGGTTCCCTTTTCCCCGTATCCTCACCAGCACTTGTTTGTTGATTTGTTGATGATTGCCATTCTGACAGGTGTGAGGTGGTATCTTATTGTGGTTTTAATTTGCATCTCTCTAATGGCTAGTGATGTTGAGCATTCTTTCATATGCCTTTGGGCCCTTTGTATGTCTCCCTCAGTGAGTTGTCTGTTCAGGTCCATTGCCCATTTTTTTTATTGGGCTGTCTGTCTCCTTAGTGTTGAGTCTCATTAGTTCTTCATATAGTTTGGATATCAAACCCTTGTCTGAGATATCATTGGAAAATATATTTTCCCATACAGTTGGTTCCCTTTGAATTTTGCTGGTGTTTTCTTTAGCTGAACAGAAACTTTTCAATTTGATATAATTCCATTTGTTTATTTTTTCTTTTATTTCCTTTGCCCTTGGTGAAGTATCAGTAAACATATTTCTGCATAGGATATCTAAAATTTACTTGCCTATATTTTTCTCCAGGACCTTTATGGTGGCACTGCTTATGTTTAATTCCTTTATCCATCTTGAGTTTATGCTGGTGTATGGTGTAAGTTGGTGGTCTAGTTTTATTTTTTTGCATGTCACACTGTCCAGTTCTCCCAACACCATTTGTTGAAGAGACTGTTTTTACTCCATTTTATGTTCCTTCCCCCTTTGTTGAGTATCAATTGACCATAAAGTCCTGGGTTTATTTCTGGGCTGTCTATGCTGTTCCATTGATCTATATCTACTCTTATGTCAGTACGAGACTGTTTTGATTACAGTAGCCTTGTAATATAGTTTGATGTCTGGTATTGTGATTCCTCCTACCTTGTTCTTCTTTCTCAAGATTGCTACGACTATTCATGGGCATTTTTGGCTCCATATAAGTTTTTGAAGTATTTTTTCTACTTC
The DNA here is from genome assembly GCA_004026585.1 of Noctilio leporinus. Classification (NCBI taxonomy): domain Eukaryota; kingdom Metazoa; phylum Chordata; class Mammalia; order Chiroptera; family Noctilionidae; genus Noctilio; species Noctilio leporinus. The sequence goes on along the minus strand of PVIW01000198.1, from coordinate 91,449 downwards.
TGTGAAGTATGTCATTGGTATTTTAATTGGGATTGCATTGAATCTATGGATTTATTTGGGTAGTTTGGACTTTTAGTAATGTTAATTCTTCCCATCCATGAACATGGTATGTACTTCCATTTATTTGTATCTTCTTTAATTTCTTTCTTCAATGTTCTGTAGTTTTCTGAGTATAGATCTTTTACATCCTTGGTTAAGTTTATTCCTAAGTACTTTTTTTTGTTGTTGTTGCTGTGATAAATGGGATTTGTTTTCTAGCTTCTATCTATGATGTTTCATTATTGGTATACAAAAATGCTTTTAATTTCTGGATATTGACTTTATATCCAGCTATTTTGCTAAATTTGCTTATTAGGTTGAGTAAGTTTTTGGTGGAGCCTATTGGGTTTTGTATGTACACTATTATATCATCTGCAAATAATGACAGTTTGACTTTCTCCTTTCCAGTTTGGATACCTTTGATTCCTTTTTCTTCTCTGATAGCTATGGCTAGAACTTCTAAAATGATGTTGAACAGAAGTGGAGAAAGAGGACAACCTTGTCTTGTTCCTGATCTTAGGAGGAAAGCTTTTAGTTTTTGCCCATTGAGTATGATGTTGGCTTCAGATTTCTCATAGATGGCCTTTATTATGTTGAGGTATGCTCCCTATATTCCCATTTTGCTGAATGTTTTTATCATAAATCATTGCTGAACTTTATCAAATGCTTTTTCAGCATGTATTGATATGATCATTTGGTTTTTGTCTTTCATTTTGTTGATGTGGTGTATTTCATTTATTGATTTGTGAATGTTGTGCCATCCCTGGATCCCACTTGATCATGGCAGATGATCTGTTTTTTTTTTTTTTTTTTTAAATTCTTTAAAATATTTTATTTATTATTTTCAGAGAGAAGAGCAGGGGGAGTGAGGAAGAAAGGGAGAGAAATGTCCATGTATGGTTGCCTTTCACCTTCCTCCAGCTATGGACCTGGCTGGAGACCTAGCTTACAACCTGGTTATGTGCCCTGGCTGGGGAATTGAACCAGTGACCTTTGGATTTGCAGGCCGGCACTTTATTCACTGTGCCACCAGCCAGGGCTGATCTTTTTAATGTATTGCTGGCTCCAGTTGGCCAATATTTTTATGAGAATCTTAGCATCTACGTTCATCAGAGATATTGTCCTATAGTTTTCTTTCTTAGTCGTGTCTTGACCTGGTTTTGGGATTAGAATAATATTGGCTTCATAGAAAGAGTTTAGAAGTCTTCCCTCTTCTTGGAATTTTTGGAATAGGAGTTCTTCTCTAAATGTTTTGTGGAATTCACCTGTGTAGCCATCTGGCTTGGGGCTCCTGTGCTTTGGGAGATTTTTCATTACTTGTTCAATTTCACTAGTTGTTATTGGCCTATTCAGGATTTCTGCTTCTTCTGGATTCAGTTTTGGTAAATTATATATTTCCAGAAATTTCACCCAGGTTGTCATATTTCTTGTCATATAGTTGTTGTAGTAATTTCTTACAATCCTTCTTGAAGTCCTCCAAGATTTTTCTTATATATTTTGGAGCTCCTATGTTGGGTGCATATATGTTTACCAGAGTTATTTCTTCTTGATGGATTGTTCCTTTAAGTATTATGAAATGTCCTTCTTTATCTCTTTTTATGGTCTTCATCGTAAAATCTATTTTGTCTGAAATAAGTATTGCTACTCCAGCCTTTTTTTTATGTCCATTTTCTTGATATATATTTTTTCATCCCTTCACTTTCAATCTGTGTTGATATTTTGTTGTGAGATGGGTCTCTTGAAGACAGCATATATGTGGGTCATGTTTTCTTAGCCATTCAGCTACCCTATGTCTTTTGATTGGCACATTTAATCTGTTTACATTTAAGGTTATTATTGATTGATACTTATTTATTGCCATTTTCCCCCTTTGTACCTCTGTCTCTCTCTGTTTCTTAATTTTTTTTTTTTTTTTTTTTTTTAAATCAGACCCTTTAGCATTTCTTGCAATGCTGGTTTGGTAGAGATGTATTTTTTAGTCTTCTTTTGTCTGGGAAACTCCTTATTTCTCCTTCCATTTTGAAGGAGAGACTTGCTGGGTAGAGTATTCTTGGTTGTAGGTCTTTGTTTCACATTACTTGAAATATTTTTTGCCATTCCCTTCTGGCTTGTATTGTTTCTATTGAATAATCATTTGATAACCTTATTGGAGCCCCCTTACATGTTATTTGCTGTTTCTCTCCTGATGCTTTTAGGATTCTCTCTTTGTCTTTGAAATTTGCCATTTTAATTATGTGTCTTAAAGTGGGTCTGTTTGGATTCATTTTCATTGGAACATTCTGTGCTTCCTGAACTTGAGTAATGTTTTCACTCACATGTTAGGGAAATTTTCTATTATTACTTTTTTGAGCAGGTTTTCCATTCCTTGTTTCTCTTCTCCTTCTGGTATCCTTATGATATGGATATTATTGTGTTTCACGTTGTCCCGCAGCTCTCTTAAAACCTCTTCGTTCATGTTCAGCCTTTTTCCATTCCGTTGTACTGTCTTGGAATATTTTTCTACGTTTCCTCCAGCTTGCTGATCCAATCCTCTGCTTCCTCTAGCCTACTGTTGACTCCTTCTACTGTATTCTTTAATTCAGAAATTGTATTCTTCATTCTCTCCTGGCTCATACTGATAGTTTCTAAGTCCTTTTTAATGCTGGTGTAGCTACCAGTAAGTTCCTTGTAGCTTCCCTGGAGTTCTTTGTAGTTCCCCTGGAGTTGTTTATAGTTTTCTTCAAGCTGATAGCTTCTCTATCATCATTATTTTGAATTCCATATCTGATAGTTTGTTTGCCTCCATTTCATTTAGTGATCTTTCTAGAGATTCCTCCTATCCTTTTAGTGATGAACTGATTCTTTTTTCCTCCATTTTGGGTGTCTGTTGTCACTTGTTTTTGTCTTGGATTAATCTGCTTTGATTCCTTGCCTTTGTGGAGCACCCTTCTGTGTTAGAAGATTTGTGAAGTTCAGTGTTGTAGTCTCCTAGATTTCCTCAACTTTTTGCTCTTGGAATGGCCTTTATGTCATTAACTTGGGCTGTCTGGTTATATTTTGGATTGGTTGTATGTATTGCTCCTTTCCCTCCAGTTGGCTGATTGAGACACACTCCTTCTATCCCATCTCAGACACTGTTTTGGATCTGCTCCTAAAAGAGAACCACCAGTCCAGGCAAAAATAACAAGACCTTCAGAGATATCTTTCTCTTTTACTTCCCCTTTCGACTACATGTGAACCTAGCTATATACCCATATCCTCCAAGGTAACCCCCACTTTTAAGCACACCCTCAGCTGCAACTGAGCCATTCTTAATAGGGATACAGATATGATAAGACTGCTATAAGAGGGGGAAAATGATTAAGTTGACTAAAGTATAGGTAATTTTTTTTTTAATTTATTATTTCCAGAGAGAGGGGAAGGGAAAGAGGCAGAGAGGGACAGAAGAATCAATGTATGGCTGCCTTTCACCTGCCTCCAGCCACAGGTAAAGTATAGGTAATTTTGAAGAGTGCAAAGGAGTAGTAAAAATAGTGGGGGTGGGGATATGAGAAGAAAGCCAACTTATCTCTTATATAGAAATGGGGAGGGGGAAAATCAAAATGCCTCAAGTGTGAGTGAACAGTATAAGCTTATATATATAGTTGTCACATTTACTTCCCTGTCTACCTCAATGAGCACTGATTGGTCCAGGTGGAGCCAGGACCTGTGTGCTTAAGCTGCTGGGGAGGGAGGAATACTTAAATTGAGGACTGGAGAGTGAGTGGACCTGAGTAGACTTTGAAACAAGAGTAGGAGGAGGGTCTTGGGTAGTTAGGTGGATTGAAATAGGGGAGGAGTAAAAATATGGGAATTGGGATACACTATGATATAAATAGTATTTACTTAAAATGCACTAATTGTGAGGCTTGGAAGTAACTTTTGAAAAGGATATGTTAAGGATTAATAGTTCATGTAGCTCTCGGTATAACTCAGGTGCTTGAGATTAGCAGCAATCCATTTCCTGAGTCTGCCTTTTTCTCTTGGTCAGGTCTCTGCAGTCGACAGTCTAGCTGTGTGGTTTTGGAGTGGCAGGGCCTTTGATTGTTACAGTCAGGGCTGATTCTGAGTGTCAACCCCCAGGTAGGCTGAGTCTCCAGTGGCCTAGCTGGGTTTCTGCTCTGCTGGAGTTTTGGGGCCCTCCCTTCTCTCACTGGTTCTGTGTGAAGACCTGCAGGGTGCCTTTGTGGTGTCTATGGCTGCTTCTCCCCCTCCAGCTGCTTGAGGGAGTTTCTGCCTGTGATGGGCACCTGGCTCCAATGCGGGATGGCCTGCAACCTTGCTGGCTCCTGTGATGGCTGGTTCTCCCCTTACAGCTCTTGGAGGAGATAGCCCCTGTCTGCAAAGAGTGCCTGGCTCCCCAGGGGGCCCACAACGCATTCCGCAGGCAAAGGCTACCCCTCCCCTTCCAGCTCTCCAAGAAGGGTTTTGTCGCCTGCAGTGGGCATGCCAGTTGCACCGGCTGCAAATTCCTGGTGCGCAGTTTTGAGTTTTTGTGGGAGCCTGTGGCTGGTGTGGGTGCGCGTAGTTGGGCCTCCCTTCTCACAGTGGCTTCAAGCTGCCCTCTTCCTGGGTGCAGTGGCACAATTTTTAGCCCTCTCACCACCCTGACCAGTGCACTTCCCTGCTCCCCTGGCTCTTGCTCCTCCAGGTCCTCTCCTCCTCCACCTCTGGCCTCTCAGTCTCCGGAGTGCAGCTCTCATATAGTCTCTTCCCTGTAGGAGTTCAATTCCTTAGCCTCCCCGAGTTTGCACTCACTGTCCACACTTCACTGCTCAGATTTCTAGTCACCGGTGAGCCTGGAGCTATTCTTCAGTTACAGCTGCCCCAACTCTGGGCAGAGCAGCCACTGCCCAGAGCCGACCTTGGCCCGCCATTAACGAACTGTGTCACTTGCTCTCCTGTAGGTCTCTGCTGCCTCTGGGCTGTGTTCCCCTGAATCCAGATGCTGACTGCTCCAATTCTTAGGGGCCTGCAGACATCTCGTGCTCCCTACCCTATCCTCCAGCTGCTCTGTCACTCAGCACTCATTTTCATCCCAAATACTGATTGTCCAAAAAGTTTGCTTGGTTTTAATAAGATGGCTCTAGTAGTAGTGAAGCAGGTACTGGGCAGAGGGGCACAAAGGGGGAAAATTAGGACAACTGTAATAGTATAATCCATAAAATATATTAAAGAAGCAATAAACAAAACCAATTTTGTTAAATTGTATTATGACAGCTGTCATATCAGCATGAATTAAAAAAATTTAAAAGTGAATATTTTTGTGTAGTCATTTTAATATTGAAAATGGAAGAAAGATACACAACATTTTCAGCATATTATCATTTATGATTTCAAGAAATATAAAATATGCAATTGAAAAGTCAAAAAATAAAAGATTCGAACAGTGTATGGAGAAGGTACTGTGACTGATCACATGTGTCAGAAGTGGTTTGCAAAGTTTTGTGCTAGAGATTCTCTGGCTGGATGATGGTCCACAGTCAGGTAGACCAGTTGTGGTTGATAGCAATCAAATCAAAACATTAATTGGGAGCAATCGATGTTACACCATGCAGGAGATGGCCAACATACTCAAAATATCCAAATCATAAAAGTTATTGGTGAAAATGAAAAATCTGTCTTTTACAGAAAAAAACTAAACGCACTTCTTGGCCAACCTAATATAATCAACTCTGAAAAATTACTAAGGCCAAATTACTAATGAGGTAATTTTTGGGAAATGAGTCACAAAGGAGAAATGGTAACTGAAGCTGGACTGTAGGGGATTAAAGCATGAACGATGGTGAAGGAATAAACAAAAGGACATTTCTGCATAATCCATGGACACACACAACAATAGGGGAATTAATTTAGAGAGGGAAAAGGGTGGGGCTAGGTGCAGCGGGGAAAGGGAGAAAAATCGAACACAGCTGTAACAGCATAAACAGTTTTAAAAAGGTAATAAAAAGTGTTTTAATAATAATGTTCCTTTATACTTTTGTATGTCTTATAGTTTTCAGAGTATTTTTACTTACACGATCTTGTTTGACTATTTCGTGAGGGAAGCAACTATTTCAAAACTCATTTGAAAGTAGGGAAATAAGTATGTGATTTACAGGAGAGACAAGGTGGAGCACGTACTTCTTCCACCATTCAGTATTTTACCACTGGTCCACAAGTTCTAGAAAATCCTCAGTGTAGTGCTAAGCACAAACGGAGGTCAGATGGTGAGTGACAACTCTCTGCTCCTCAAACAGAGGTCAGTGCTCCAAAGGTCCACACTTACATAATTTATTTTATAGTTAAGCTTTAAGAGGGATCAATTCAGTCATTCACTAATCCATCTAAGCCCTGTAAAACCAACATTTGTAAACTATATGATAGCATAAGAAAGAAACGAGCATTATTTAAGTCTCCTACAACCCCCCATGTATATTTTACACATACATCACAATTGACATTAACTCCATTATTTTCTAATTGTTTTCATTTTTATTCTTTTCTCATTTTGATCTTTCTTTTCTTTTCTTGATTTTTTGGCTTTAAAAGAAGGGTCTTGGTTGGTTACTTACAAACCCACTCACAGCCTTGGGACAGACAACGGGACTACAGTACTCTGGCCCTGGGGACACTCAACTCTGGGTCTCCTCCTATGCTTTCCTTTTTCCCAGCAAGATCTTTCTCTGTTTCTCTCTTGCTGACTGCTTCCTTTAAAGGCTTTCTCTTTCCTTCATGGTGTAAAGAAATTTCCAAATGAACTCTGTGCTTTATGAAGTACAAAACACTCTTACAAGTGGTCTTCACACCTTGGCTGGAGTGGTTCAGTGAATTGTGTGCTGGCCTGCAAACTAAAACGTTGCTGGTTCAATTCCCAGCCAGGGCACAAGCCTCGGTTGCTGACCAGGTCCCCATTTGGGGGCATGTGAGGGGCAACCACACATTGATATTTCTCTCCCTCTCTTTCTTTCTCCCTTCCCCTTTCTCTAAAAATAAATAAAATAAAATAAAAGTATTTTTCACATTTATCAACTTCTTCAAATTGAGAAAGAATTTTCTCTTCAATGTCAATTTCTAGCACAGGGATAGAACAGATTCTTACCTCTTATTTTCTCAAGCATTTATGTAAAATTAATTTTCTTATAATTTAGGAGATTCCTTACCCACTGAATTAATTAGTCACTGGATCCTCAGAAGTTTGCTTTAAAAATATTTTGAAAAAATGTTGTATTCTCTGACACCAAGGAAAGTTTAAAGTGATAATGTCACTTTTAAGAAAATGGTTAATTGTATATTACCTAGAGAGAAAATAGTGCCTCCTCCACTTCCCTCCTGAACATATCATGTGAAGATATATATAAATATTTTTAATCAAAAAAGTCTTCCCTTCCCTGACTTCCTCCACCCAGTCTAATCCCCTTATCACAAACTATTATAGAAACATCTAATTCTCAGTTATTGCAGCTATCTGTCTGTTCACTTAATCTGCAAATATTTATTGAGTGTTCTATTCTGTGTCAGGCAATGTTCCAGGCCCATTGGTTACAGCAGGAAACAGTAGAAACAAGGTTCTTGCTCTCAGTTTTTCTCCTGCTATCTGAGAAGACAATAGAAAACTAAGTGAAATTAGGTATTGATAAGAGCTATAAGGCAAATAAAACAGGGTGATGTGCTAGAAAAAGAATAGTGGTAATCTACTTTTGATATGATGTGTTTTTACCATCTTTCACTGCAAAATGAATGACCTCCATACCTGGTGGCTTAAAATAACAACAATTAGATTTCTCATAATTATTTGGTTGGCTGGGTTCACGTGGGTGGTATTTCTGTTTCACATCATGAGATGAGGTTACTCAGGGGGCTGCATTCATCTGGGAGCTTGGTTGGTCCTAGCAGTTCAACAAGGCTGCTCACCTTCCAGGCCTTTCTCCACATAGGCTCCTTCCTTTCAGTAGTCTAGTCCATGTTCTTCACTTCTTCGGTTTCTGGCTTCCAAAAAGCAAGTGTGGAAGCTGCTGAGCCTTGTAAAGTTTGGCCCAGAGCTGACAGAGTATCACTCCCATCATAGTTTATTGGTCAAAGCAGGTCACCAGGCCATCAGATTCAAGGGGAGGAGAGTAAATGCCATCTCCTGATGAATGAAGCAGCAAAGAATTTGTGACTATCTTTAATTCATTAAAAAGTAGATAATTATTTGATTACTCACTCTTTTTACAAGACTTTCAGCTCTATGATAGCGTGGATAATATCTGTAGTTGCTCACTATGGTCAACACTAGTGTCTAGCACTGGTACCAAAAATAAATGACAATGTCAATGAATGTCAGGAAAAGATGAGGAAAGCAAATCCTTGGTTTATATATTACCTATTACCTCCTCTCCATCTTATAATCATGAAAAGCATTTCTAATGGATCATCGGATGCTTTCTTCTTCAGCTCTACTTAAAATTCTGCTTGACACAATGATCCAGGTAGCCTTTGCCAATCAAAGTTGTCAAGCATTATGTCACCATAAACAGGAGCCCTGGCTAAGGCTTTTGGGAGGTAGATTGAACTAAGATTGTAAAGATATGTAAGATTCAGAAAGGTATATAAAAGGGATAAGACTGCTTCTATCCTACATTGTTCCTTTAGATGAGTTAGAACAAGGTGTCCCTCTTGGCAGATGAGTGAAAAATAAATAAACAAACAAAGAGCAATGCTGTCTTTTTGTGCAGAGACTTCATTTTTGGTTTGTAAATAGACTGAAATTTGTATATGAAGAAAAAGGAATTCTTTTTTAATATTTTTAGACAGATGCAATTCTGATATAGGGAATATGACTTGATTTATTGCTTTGATGAATTGCACAGATTTCCCAAGAGTACATGACTTTGAGAGGGCATTTGGATATGAGCAATTGCAGGGAAACATAAATGAAGGTTATTCTTGAGTTCTTCAATTTCAACTCAAAGAGCTTTTTTTTTTTTTTTTTTTTTTTTTTTTATAAGCAATGGCCTTTCAGGTTGAAGATCCAAACCTACATTTCTTTATTTTAGGGCCAGTTGATTCTACCCTGAGATCAGTTGGGTTTACAATGATGACTAACAAACTTCAACAATGATTATATTTTCTTCATGTCAAACCACCGAGTGAAAAATGAAAACACCAATCAACCAGATGTTTTGTCTACATCAAGACAAACTATTAGTTAGACTAAATCAACACTTTTCATCCCCTTTAATTGTCTTGCCAAAGTGTAGGGGAATCCCTAATCAATGGAAAGACAAGAACTTGAGCATTTGGCTGCTAAAGCCAGGGAGATAAATTTAGCCTGTTGACAGATGCTTTCACTTTTCAACCAGATGTTGGGGAATTATAAATATATAAAATACAGGATTTTGCATCAAAAAGCCTCAACTCTTTAGTATGATCTAATAGGTTAGACAATCTTTTGTAATACAAATCTTCCTAAAATTCTATTTTCTTCATGTTTTGAATTCTATAATGTATCCATTACCTTTGGGGAGATTCTTAGCCTGATATTCAGGATCTTTAACTGAAGATGGTAATCTTTTCTTACCCCGATACTTTAAGTTTCACATATTCTAGTCTTGGCACTATTGATATTGTGGGGCAGATAATTCTTTGCCATGGGAGCTGTCCTCTGCACTGTAGGAGGCTTAATAGCATTCCTGGCCTCTACCCCTGTTTCTTTCATGTCACACTCTAACCCCTGATTCATGTGGTTCTTCTTCTTTGATAACCTTTTTTGTTGGGAATAGGGTGAATAATGTGTCAGTGCAGTTTTTCCCTTTCTACCAAGAGACAGGAGGGAGTAAGAGGAGGGAGGCCAGGCAAGTGGGAGGAGAAATAGCATGGACTCATTTTGATCCATTCTGTTCCTAGGACGCAGGCTACTTACTATATGTCACTTTACACTTAATGAATTAGTCTAATATATGTCTTAGATGATACACCAAGCTGGATTCTCTCATTTAGTGCTTCTCACAGTCCTACGAAAGAAAGGACCATTTTACTCATTTTGCAGAGAAGAAAACCGAGGTCCAGAAAATGTCACTCACTTGCCACAGATGACCTAGATAACAAAGGGAGCAGCCACGATTCAATGCCAGCCAGGCTGTGTCTAAGAATTCTAATACTATTTCAAAATGCATAATGATTTGAGGGATATTACCCTTGAGGTAGTTTGCTTTGGTTTCATCTTCCTGTTGTTAAATGATGGATCACCTGAGAGATAAAGCCAAGTGAGTGTTCATTTCTCTGTGTATTTCTATGCCAGGGCTTTTCTTTTCTTTTTTCTTTCTTTCTTTTTAATGTGTGGTTACCTCTCATGGCCCCTAGCTGGGGACCTGGCCCACAACCCAGGCATGTGCCCTGACTGGGAATCGAGCTGGTGACCCTTTGCTTTAGTTCACAGGCTGGCCCTCAATCCACTGAGCCCCACCAGCCAGGGCTCATTTTTCTTTAATGAGTTTCTCAGGCCTTCCTCTTCAGAGTGAGACCTTCCAGGGCTGAGCTCAGCCCAAACATGAAGCTTTCAGAAGAGAGTTAGGAAAGTCTGTTCAGCTGTTTTTGCGCACAGAGAAAAAATAGATATAAAGTACCTTTGCTCCTATTCCCAAATAGAAGTTAGTGTTTAGACTTTCCAACTCACATGTTGTCAGACCTTTGAGAGAAAGTCCAGAATTAGTTGCAAGATTTGAATGCAAGACTCCCCACCGACCTTCCCTTACTGAGCAGCACTGTAGATGGGAAACAAACTTTTGTCATATGGTGGGTGAAACTGTGACAGAATGGGCTGATGATGCCCTCACCGTAAGCTGGTCAGCCGTGGAAACTTCTGGTCCTCATTTGGGCCTTTTTCTATTGATTTTTCCTTTGATCCTCTTCCCCAGGAAACTTCTCCAGGTTTGCTAATCAACTGATAAAACTCACTGATTACTGCTGAGTCTAACAGTCAACTAGGGGCTCATTCATTCAACCATTGAAGTATATTTGCTGAACTCTTACATTCTTTCATTTATTTACTTCAGCAACTCTTTAAGCATATGTTATCATCACCAATTTACATAAAAGGAATCCATGGTATGGTCAGAATATGCTAACTGCCCTGGGACATTAATATTGTGAGTATAGAACTGAAATGCAACCCAGAGACTTGTCTGTTTGCAAGGTTAATGCTTTTAATCACTATAAATCATTGCTTCCTGTTAGCTAAGCACAGCAGGGAGACTTTGCTTGTTGTTTATGTTATAGTAGGAAGGGTTGGAGGAACTGGGGATATTGAGACAAAGAAGCTGGCAGATCTTGAAATAAAAGATGGATGGATGGGGGTTCTGGATCCCTGTAGAAGCTGCATGGTGAGGGATTTCAGTTCAAAGTATGGAAGGACTTTCTAAGAGTTAGAACTCTTCAACAAATGGATTGACTCCCCAAAGCGAAGAAACAGGCCTGTGTAATCCTTGGTAGTGCTGTGATATTCTAGGGAAGATCCAGGCAGGTGTCGAACAGGTGAACAGAATGAGCTTGGCCCTCTGGGTTGTGATTCTGTCATTCTCTGGCCCTAATATCATGGATTTTTGTAACTCAGAATAACTTTTTTCACCTGTTTAGACCTTGGATTCTCCATTTTTGAATGGAGTTGTTGGCGAACTCAATCCTAGAGCCTGCAGTCTTCTTTTGCTATCTCTGTCTCCCCCTCTCTCCTGCTTCTCCGTTAAATCTAAAATTTGCTTTATTTAGCTCCCTGAGTCACTGAGAAATAACTTTCTCCAAATATTCCTGAACTCCTGATTTAAAAGCTTCCTGGCCCTTTCAGAATTAGGGTTCCATTACAGGAAGGAATGGGCCAGACCAAGAGAGTGGTAGCCAGAGACGGGACAGTGGCAAGGCTGGAGATCAGGGAGAGGCAACAGAAAAGGACAAGCATAGTTCTCAGGTGGTATTCCTGAAAGCTAGGCAAACAGTTTACAAGTATCTCTTGTGAAGGGTCATGAGCAAAAATTAGCTGTGTTAAGTATATATGACATACTCAGAATGGTGTGCTGGCCACACAATAAATAGTAGAAAAATAATGTCAATTATTATATTATTATCTTATGAATATAGTAAAGTGACTATTCATAGTAAATACACAATAATTATAGGTTGAATGAGCAGAAAAGTAAATACATAGCTCCTTGACAAATAGTTTTTTAACAGTAATTGAAAAGCAAAGTGGTAGCTCTGCCTTTGGGTAATGGTAAAATTTTTCCAGGGGAAATGGAAAAGCCCTATAAACCCTGACATCCTGTTAATATCGTGTTGTTATTTTAACTGTTGGTCCAGATTTTTCACTGCTCTTCTTTTTTTTTTTAAATGATGAAATTCATGGAAATTTAGAGGGTCTACGGAAAATGTGATTATGGAATAAGTGTTTATCATTGATATGGCCTTTGCCAACTTTTAAGTCTGAATGAGTTTTTTTGTTTGAGCCACACAGTTAAAAATTGTTCTATTCAAAAGCTTCCCAAGTGACCCAAAAGCCTCTGATTAGAAAAAAAATCCTGTTTATTCATTCTTTAAAGTTATTGCTAAATGTGCACACAAATTAGTGTTTGCTGGGCCAAATTGTCTGCTCTGGTACTGAAGAGTGTGGGGAGTCAAGTCTTTCCTGAGCCTTGTTGCAGGGCTCACTGTGCCCTGTCCTGTGTCCTTGGTCAACTGACGAAAGGCTGCTTCCTTGCAGCCCAGGCTGAAGCTGTGTGGGGAGACACAGGGAAGCTGGAGGATTATCTTCTCCCCCCTTTCGAAAGTCACAAAGTGATACACCAATGTCCCCAGGAACCTCAGCGAAGCCCCCTGACACCCAAGCTGAAAACTGGCGTTGGATCAGTGCAGTCCTGGCAAGTTCATGACCAGGAGACCATGAAGGCCTTCTGGACATTCATGGACAGCAAATTACACAGTGAGCGTCTGGGGCTGTGTAAAGAGGCACCTGTGGTCACTCTAATGCTTTCCATACTGAGATCACCACAAATGGGATCTGGCCTTCCATCTTCCAGGCCTCACAACTTTTCCACGTGTTTAGTGCTCAATAAAGATGAGAAATGTGTATTCCTGTTCTCTCTCACTAGGCATCCCTATTGCCAAGTTTTGAGTGTTCTCTCACTGTAACCACCTAGTAGGCACTGATATTTCCCAGTTTCTTTCATGCTTGAGCACTAAAGTGAAGGCATTGCTAACATTTGGATATAAACGATAGCAAATTTGCTGTTATTTTCTGCTGTAGTCTCCATTCTCTTGGCCCAAATAGGGAGTAATGCTTTCAGTGTATACACATGCATAGGAGCTTCTCTTAGATGAGTGGGCACAAAGGCATCTTTGGTTTCTAAGGTGTCTGTCCAGAACTGGGAGGTCAACAATGGTGTGCAGACATACGCAAAATGCCCCAACCTTATTTGAAAGCCATCTTTTCATTTTAACCTAAGAACACTCAAGGTATCCTTCCTTAAAAGAAGGCCTTCGATGAGATATACACATAGCTAGACTGTGATCATAGTCGTGCATACTTGTGCTTGGTATTATAGTAAATCCTCTCTATACCTTGGGTTATCAAATCCTCACACAAACCCTGCACCCTAGGTCATAATTCCCACTGTACAGAGGAGGAAACCAAGGCTCCGAGAGATTCCACAGTTTGCTTAGGTTCTACAGCTAATAAATTGCACAGGCATGGTGTGAGTCAGCATTCCACCTTTACATCCTCAGCCCCGCACAGCAAGAGCAGAGGAAGAGATAGAAAGCCAAGCAAGAGGCCTGGGGGAACCAGGGCAGGTGATAACTGACACTTCCAGGGTAGGCAAAAATACACCTCAGAGCAAAGAGAGCGTGCTAGGTTTGCTGCTCTTTATAATTTAATCCATAGTAGACTCATGTGGAAAGTGTTAGTGGTTTGACTCAGTGGGACGGCCAGTAAACTGTACATTTAGAAAGTTGAAGGAGGCACCCGTGTTTGCTTCATCTTGGAAGGAGAGCTTGGCAAAGATCAAAGCAAGAGAAGACGCTCAGGAAACATTGCTTTAACTGCCTGCAGGAGGAAACTTCTCCCAACTGGAAAATGAGAGCCATTCCTGCCAGCCCTGGAGCTCAGCGGCCTTACCTCATTCATCATAACTGTCAGGCTCCTCTCTGTAAACAGCAAGCTGTTGACATACAAAATATCTTCTGTTTCTCATGGGAAAGCAAAAAAGAGATGGTGAAATGTACCAGTCCTCGAAGTAAATGTTTGTTAGAGTCAAAATGAGATGCTCTGTGACCTTGCCAAGCACACAGCAAGGCAAAGATTTGAAGTCATTGAAAAGCCCCAGGAGAAGTTTTATATTTAGATATAGCTCATCTATTTAAAGCTCCTATGAAGAAAAATAAAAGACTGAATAGAGATGCCATCATGATGCTAAAGATCATGTATAAAAGGAAGATGTTTAAACTTTAGTGTAATCACAGTGATTTTTGTGTACTAGTCAATCATGCGATGCATTCCTATGATTTAGTGAAAGTCTCCACCTTCACAGATCTATTCATTCTAGCTTGTAGAAGGGGCTTGGCCTGGTGGGCTAGAGGTGGAGCTTCAAGTCAGAGGGGTCAGCTGGGATCCATATATTGCCTAGTGTGTCAGGAGAGCCACCAGATCCGGTTCTTGCCTAGCCAGCTACCTTGGTGGGGGAGGGGAAAGTCATCGGAGATGGGAAACAGGCACTGCCAACAGCAGATCCAAAGCAGAAGGCAGAGAAAACATGGAGCCAGGAGTTGGAGAATTGGATCAATGCACAAGGTTGGGAAGAATGACACATTATTCTGGGACAAAAGCAATAACAAGACTCAATTGTAAGGATCATGGTCAGTCCCTGCTTTTTTTACTGCCACCACCTTAAACCGAAGCCTCTGCCATCTCTCATCAGCATGACTAGTATCTTTCCAGCTTCCCCTCTTGGTCCCCCTGCCCCCACCACCTCCAGGATGTGTAAATCGGATTACATCACTCCTCTCCTTACATCTCCAGTGCATGGAAATTAGAATCTCATCCCAATGGAAATGAGATATTATAATACCCAAATATATGCTCTTGTTTGACCTCCAGTGCATTGAAATTAGAATGATATTCAAATTTTTGTGATGGCCACCTAGTTCCTATACTACCTTGCTTCTGACCTGAAGTGAGCTCTTTAATTTCTTCTCTGATTTACTGTGCATTTTCCCCCCTTCTCTTCACAGGCATATACACTTGTTTGTGCTTCAAGGATTTTTTCATTATTGTTCTTTTACCAAGAACATGCTTTTCCTCTAATCTTAAGATTCTTATTCTTCTACTCAAGACTTAAGACTTATTTTTAAATTTCTTACTTATTCAGAGAGGTCTTTCTTAACCATTTTATCTAAAATAGTACATATCCCTACCTAACATTCTATTTTAGTTTATTTGTTATCTTTTCCTCCATTAGAGGAGTCCTAATGGCTTCATTAAATTTTCACATTCAAATAATGACTGATACATAGTAAGCATTTGGTATGTTTTTTCTTTTCTTTCTTTCTTCCTCCTTCCCTCCCTTTCTTCCTTCCTCCCTCCCTTTCTTCCTCCCTCCCTCCCTCCATCCCTCCCTCCCTCCCTTTCTATCTCTTTCTTTCTTTCTTTCTTTCTTTCATTTTTATGAATGAATAAATGAGTGACAGACAGAGCTGCAAGGAAAGTGGTATCTGGACAAGAGTGTTTATATCTGGATCAATCCTGACTAACTAACTATTCTAGCTGTGAATGTTGGGCTACTGTGCCCAAAAGTGAATACCATGAACTTTCCTGACAGTTCAGCATCTATAACATGTGTTGTGAGCACATGTATTACTAAAAGTGAAAGTGCTTGGAAAACATAATATTTAGCAAGAAGCCAGTTGCTCTTGGGCAAAAAATCAGCCTCATACATGCAGACCTAAGAAATTTATACTCCACCCAACATAAAATAAAGCAGAGAAAAATGTTCTTTGAGAGAAAATGGATTTGAATTTTTCTGATTAAGATAATTATATAAGAAAAATGTTTATTTCACAGGCCATTAATCCCAGATGCTAGAATAGGGTGAGAGTTAAATATATCTGGTGTCCTGACTTCAGAAAAGAAGAACATTGTTCATGGTTTAACCAGCAGTATAGGAGTCAGACTACCTGCCTTTGACTACATTCCAGTCTAGCTGTAAGACATTGGGTAAGTCACTTTATTCTTTGTGCCTCAGTTTCCTCATCTAAAAAGTTCAGAAAATATAATATCTATTTGAAATATGATCCTGGGAGAATTATATAAAATAATGTATGGAACTCATTTTAAGCAATGCTTGTTCAATAAACATTAGCCATTATTATCTTCATTTTGTGCTAAACTGGCTGAATTTTAGAACATCTAAAAACTTTTTCAAAGCAGCTCAGCTAATACATGATGGGACAAGATATAGAACCCAGAACAACTGCCTCTTGAAGTGCTGTGGGTAGACTTAAGCATTTCAAAAAGGCTTGATCAATTAAGCATATTTAACACCTAAAATAGACATTGGCTCCAAAATAATGTATTATTGTAATAGTTTGTCTAAAGGAAAAAAATATGTGCATAGATATGCATGGAAAGTACTGAAAGAATGTACATCAAAGGACAAATAGTTTGTGTATAGAGGGGGAGTTTGAGAATATGAATAATTTTATCTTCTTTTATGTTTTTACTGTTTGTGTATTATGATAACTTAGCAGGTATGAATTATATAACCAGAAAAAAAGTTATTAAAAGCAAAGCAACAACAACATCAATAATAATGCCAGCAATGACACTGCTGTATCTCTTAAATGTGTGATTACAGAAATCCTTATGTTATTTGCACTGGTTTACATTTTCCATACCATTCTGGTTTAGACTCTTGCTGAGCTCCCACAGAATCTGTCCATGTGTCAATTCCCCATGCTGTCACACTCTAATTCTGTGTCATTTTCATTTTCTTTGAGTGCCTTCCTAGGCACCTCATATGGTGGCACTTTAAAAATGTTTCATGAATGACAGAGCCATTGGGATTCTGACTCAGGAAATAGTATTTTTAAGGTCTACCCCAATCCCCAAATTCCTAAAATGATTTACAGAATCCCATTCTCTATACCAGTGAATTATTTTTACACATTTCTGTGTTTTATTTCTAACCAAGACATACTGTTTCTTTCTTTTACATTAAAACATTTATAAACCATATTTAATGTTTATGTTTCATACCCAGGTATTCTTTACCAAGAAGATTTAAATAATCATCCTCTATTAAATGCCCAAAGGAGATTTGACCATAACTACCCTTTAGGTTGATTTCATATCTTTAAGGGGGTTTCATGGATATTTTTAGTCATTGTTAAAATAATTTCTAATCTAAGTTTCAGGCTGTTCTCAGAAAGTTTTGAGCCTGTTTCCTTCGCAGAATTATAAACAAGGTTTTAAAAGGCGATGAAGATCATGCAAACCACAGGGAAGCCTCTTGGTGTTACCATCCATGACACACCCACTTCTGCTGGCTTCTAGGAGCAAGACTTTGGTTTCTGCAGTGGCTAACGTGGCCTGGTGTTCTTTATCAACAGATTATAGATAGGTATCTATCTTCAAAGCAGAAATTCTTCAAAGTAGGCATATGGAAGATGTCACATGGTCAGATTGGGAACATAAGGACTAGTGGAATTAAACTATAAATCATACAGAGAACATATTGATGAGAAATTTGCACAGAGGAACCACTCAGCTTCTGACAGTTTTCCAACATCTAAACTGCTGTTGGAGGTGGGCTGACTGGCTTACAGGGGACCACACCTGGCAGCCTTATTGAACTCCAACCCTTCCCATTCTTTTTTTGTCTAATAATGTATCCTACCAGATAATGATTATTTCAGATTGTAAGAACATAGTGACAACGCACAGTTTTAACCTTGGGAAAATTACTTAGGATATCTGGGCCTAACTTGTAAAAACAGTGATGAAAATAATAACAGTAATAATAAGTAACATTTATAGAGGATTCACTGTCTCAGGTGGTATTCTAAGCATTTGGCATGTGTTAATTCCTTTTCTAAAATGCTCCCTTCATACAGTTTGTTGTTAGGATTAGGGGAAATAACTCGGGCAAAGTTCTTAGCAAAGGGCTTGAGCAATAATACGAGTTTTCAGAGAAGTTAGCTATTTTGTTGTTGTTATAAATGATAATAATGAATGTATCTTCCTCCAAAGAAAACTCTAAGAGGCTTTAAAATATTTTGGCCAGATGAAGTTCCAAGGCTTTGTCATATCCCAGAATTACCCACAACTTAACCCCATGCCTGACACATATTAAGTGATTGGCAACTGTTTATACAAATAACAAATATCCTAAGTTGTATGAATATTTTTGTAAGTAGATTTCGCAGGGAAGAAAGTATGTCACTTTCATCAGCATCTCAAAATATTTCATAATCTAAGAAATAAAGGACCACTAGTTTGAAAAAGAATTTGTCACTGTGTGAGTAATGAAGTCCTAGCAAGAATAACCGTGAAGAAGGGAGGAGAGATGTGGGGGGCACTGGCTCCCAACCCCAAGGAGATATAGAAAAGCTTCACAATGCTAAACTCTGAGTTCACTGCCCAGGAGGGCTCCCTCTCCCCACTGGGAAATTCCCATTTGCCCTCTGGAGCCATTTACATAAGACCCTCTGAGACTACCAGCTATTCATCTATCCATGAATGGATGAAGATCATCTTATTCTGGTTTTGAAGGAACCACTGAATGTCAGCTCTGGAAAGGACCTCATCTATAATCTGTTTCAGGTTTTCACATTTGTAGCAGATGTGCCATTCTTCTCCACCCTGTACTCATGGAAGACATTTCTAATTGGGGACAGCAGTCTTTACATATGTGTCTTTTAAATCATTCTTCACTTAGTACTGTATGCAACCATTAGCAATTGATTAAACTTAGTATGCGTAAGAAAAACAGTTTTCCATGCATATGGTATATCTCATATCTTTCTATTACAGTTGGGAAAATCAAGGAGATGATGTGTAACATGTCCATGGATTAGACTTGAGCACTGTAGAGGGAGTGGTATGAAAGCTTTGAGATATGAAGGCTGTGACTCCAAACTACAATCATTTAAGGACCAAATATCATCTCCTTTGCCCATGCTGTTATTTTATCCTCATCTTTCATTGAATAAAGAAGAAAACACTTTTAAGTGATCATTTACCTTCTTACCACACACCAATCTAGAGGAAGCTAAAAGGAGGCTTTTCAGTGATGAAATTATAAATGATTAGTTTAAGTATCATCCCATATGCTTTTTACATTTTAAACAGAAAGATAGTCATCCAATGGCTCACGCCTCAGGCCACCCCTCTTCTCTCAGCATTCCTGCAAAGAGTAAGTAGTTCGGGAAAGTCCTGGACTTAAATCGAAGACACCTGGAGCTGTTAGAACTAACTGAGAATTAGTCCTTTTCTGGGACTCAGTTTCCCCTACTGTAATAAGAGAATATTGGACACCTCATAGGAATATAAAACTGGATACCTTGTGCATGGAAGAGAAAAAAATGGCTCATTGTTGGAGAGTATATTATGACCCTTAATATATTTTCCTCTGTGTGTGTGTGTGTGTGTACAGAAAACAAGTTTAAGTGAGGATGAGAATTGGCCACCTTTTGAAACCACTAATTAAATAGCAGAGACCTGGCTTCAAATTTACTAAACATCATTGTAGTTCCTATAACTTTGAATGGAATCCTTCTTCTGCCTTATGAGAGCACATAAATTATAAGCCTTGCCGTAAAATTTTTCAATTGATTTTATGGAAAAACTGGAGAAAATTGGAGTTTTTAGGTAGACCAGCAGAGATCGAGTTCCAGCATGGCCTAGAATTTTTTTTTTTTTTTTCTTTTGAAGATCATAAGGGCTGCCGGGGAACACAGGATTGCCAAATATGAGCTCTCCCTCTTCCTTTAATATATACTCTAAGTAAACTGGCTTAACGCCTATCCTTCTCTAACCTTTCATATTGGCCCCTTCTTGCCTTATTAAAGTTACAGAAATTAGAAATTAGAAAATAAGTCAGCATTATACGAGAACATATTTATTTTCTGAATAATAAAACTCAGCGAAGTAGCTATTAGAATTCCCCCTACCTGAAGTACAAGTTTCCAATAGAACAGAAGCAAAACCCCCAAATGAGAAAGAATACATTGGTAACCTAAATCATGGGCATTCGGGGGTGCAAACAGTCAACCTACTTTTTTTGTAATGGACCCTAGGTAGCTCTCATGACGCAGACATACAGTGCAAGACACAGCAAATCAACATCTCCACATGAGTAGCACATCCACTGCAAAGTTCAGACTGAAATGTGGTCGCTTTGATTTGCGCCCACCCACAGAAGCACTTCGGACATCTCCCTGCAAAGCATGATTTGTATATAGTTTCTAGCCAATACTCCTACAAACAAAACAAAACAAAACAAACCCCCACCACCACCATAAACAAAGCCTTAGAGACCATGGTAATAAATAAGAGAGGAAAGGTGAGGAGGGAACATACAACTTCCACCTGCTGGCATGCAGGCAGATCCGAAACGCACGCATTTTTGACAGTTTTCAGAACCCAGGAGGTAAGGCTGAAAGCGGACAGGAACTACGCACTCTACTTTCTGGGCATTTCCAGGATGGGAAAGCTAAATAAACACTGCGAAATTTGTATGCTTTTAAATGAGGCTGAAACAGGTGTCTTCGCAGAGTTACCAAGCCTCTGGGGAACGGCACGGGGCTTGGCTCGCAACTGTTCTTTGCCGGTGACAAATCAATGGCAGGCACATAAATAACGTAAAACAAATCCACTCAGCTCCCACGTCTTTCCTTTTAAAGATGACTTCATATCATTCTCCAAGTGCAAATCTGGATATAGAAAAGGAGTCAGCGTAAGGCAAATGTTAGCCCTGTCTTCTGCTGCCCACCCTCCGCAGCAGGGCCAAGCGGACACCTTCTCCTGGCAGGGTGCCCAGTACCTACACTTTCAGATAATCGTTTTTCAGCCGACCTAGTCGGGTCCCGTGGCTTCTGATGGTGAGGGCCAGCAGCTCGTATCGGTCCCTGAGCCCCACGGAGATGGCGAGCGTCTCCTTCAGCAGGGACTTGGTGTGGACCAGCATCCCCAAGAAGTCCTCATTGAGCCTGCTCTCCTGCCGGCTGTCCTGCTCCTGGCCCTGCTTGAACTTGCTTTCCAGCTCAGTGAGGGACTTATCCGAGTTGGAGTAGGCGTCCCCGATCTGGTGGGACTCCCTGCGCAGGTACTTCCCGTAGCTCTCTTCGCCATCCAGGTCGTAGGAGATGCTCTTACTGATGCCCTCCAGGACCCGCCCAGCATCCTCCACCTGACGGCCCAGCACGGTGAACTGCTCCCGCAGGGTCAGGCTCAGCAGCCGGCTGGCCTGGCTCCCCTCCCCCTGGGAGCACCGCCGGTGGTCACTCACCCTGAAGAGCAGCTGGCACTTCTCTGGGTCATCGTTCTCCTCGTAGTCCCCGTCGGGCACGAAGTAGTGGTGCAGCGTCCCATTGGACATCTCCGGGTACAGGGGGCCATCGAAGTAGCCCTGACACAGGTGGTAGAAGAAACCCATCCAGAGGAACTTCAGGAACGCCATCCTGTCTGTTCAGGATGACAGGGCACTCCTGGAGAAGACTTTTCACCCTAGACTCAGCGTCTCCCTGAGACGGCTTCAGCCTCAGTCCCAGCCGGCGTGCTACACCCTGGCTTCCCGGTCCCCAGCAGGCTTCATGTGGCTGCGGCCCCAGCGCCTGGGTAGCCGGGTCAGCCGAGCGGGATGCCCCAGGCTCTGCGCTCCCGCCCCGCGTCCGGCGGCTGGAGCCCCGCAGGCTCTTCCCTCGGCGGGTTGCAGGCTTGGGCCGGACGCTGGCTCCGATGCCTGAGCTCACTCCCGGAGTTTCCCCTTGATGCTGGGAGGTAGAGCCTGTAGCTGGAGAGGAAGGAGGGCTCTCACCCTCTGGTACTATTTCAACTCCTGCACTGGGTGGGAATGTGGAGTTTTTCCTCTGGCTAATGATATCCTAAGGATCCCTCTGCTCTCAAATTACAGCTGGTTTCGTCACTTGGAAGCCAGGGAACAAGTTTGGAAAGAAACCTCTCACCAGGTCTCTGTTATTAAAGGTACAGAGTCTCTTTTTAAAGATTGAAAGGGAGGCCCCAAAACATAGGATTTGGCTTGAGAGAGAAAATGGGGACAGGATAAGTAGAATCCCCATCACAGAAAGACTGGTTTGCTATGAGCAGATTTGGGAGAAGAAGGGTGATTACACTAGAGTAATGACATTTCCCACTTAATTTTTTTAATTACATTTCCCACTTTTAATAAGAACCAGTTAGATTGGATTTGATGAGTATGTCTATCATGAAAAAGTTGTGATTTGAGGACAAATTTGAAGTAGTATATGAAGTGGCAGTTCGATATGAAAATAAATAAATAAAACATTATAATGGCAGTACTTTGGATGTAATGGGAAATAGAAAACTGATTAATGCATGGTTGCAAATATATATACATATATATAAGCTGAAATGGAATTTTGCCAGTTTACTAAGGAAATGGACAAGTGAAGTAATTGTTTAATTTTATGAAAAACAGTCCATGCTAAGCTCCTATATTGTATCTTTAACTTGGTATCTTTTTTTTTTTAAATTTTTTTTTAAGAGTTTATTTCATTATTTCTAGAAAGAGGGGAAGGGAGAGAGGCAGAGAGGGAGAGAGACATCAATGTATGGTTGCGTTTCACCTGCCTCCAGCCACAGACCTGACAGGAGACCTGGTTTGCAACCTGGTTATGTGCCCTGGCTGGGGAATCGAACCTGCGACCTTTGGGTTCGCAGGCCGGCACCTTAACCACTGTGCTACCAGCCAGGGCAACTTGGTATCTTTATAGCTTAAAAGTTTTTGAAGAATATGGATATAGAGCTGGTATTATTTTCCCATTTTCCAGATAAGAAAACAAAGGGACATTATGTTAAGCGAATTGTTTATAGTCACAAAGTCATGTTGTAGTTAAGATTGTAGTTGAATCAACACTAATCAAGTCACAGGGTTTTTAAAATTTAATTTAGAGGAAAAAAGTACTGTTTTTAAAAGCCCAGCTATTATAATTTCTGATTTATTAAATAATTAGCAAATGACCATCCTCAGGGCACCTGATTTGTTCAAAAATGTTTATGGAACATTTACTATATGCCACAGTATATTCAGGTATTGAGAATAGAGCAATAAACAAAAATGGAGACAAATCCTAGCTCTCCTAGAATTAATTATGTTTTGGGAAATGGAGAGAGGATTAAATAAGATACAGTGTATGTCAGGTAGTGATGGGGTTGCAGAGGAAAGACAGGGAAGGGATGGAAAAGCAAGAGTCAGCATTCCTATGGCTATTCCATGGTGATTTCCTCTTTCTGACTTGAAATCTAACTAAAACACTCAAATGATTTGCCTGTGTTTATACTTATCACCCTCTCCAAGTCATAGGGGACTGGTATTCACAGCCACAGTGCCATATAGTTTTGGGACTGTCACATTTATTGCCATCACTTTAACTGCCATAAAGCCAGACTCCTGGATAGACACGAGAAGTCTGGTTAAATAAGTGGATGTCTTGTTAATGTGGTGTCACATGCATAGATTTTTGAGACATGTGGACTGCACACTTTTTGAATGTTAACCAATTTATCTCACAACAACATACAATATGTTTTATATGTATTTTTAGGTATTATACCCATTTTATAGATGAATGAACTGAGAGGTTAAGTAACATGGCTAGTACATGGTAAATTTCAGACCCAGGTGCTTTGACTCCAGGTTCCATGTTCATAATTATTGCACTATATTGAATTGATTCGTAGCCAGGTGGTGGCCTACATTCTTTACTTAAAACAAACTTATGTCTCCTTTGTCTAAAACAAGATAGCACATTAAAAAAATATGGAACACTTCACAGATTTTCTTGTCATCCTGGCACAGAGGTCATGCTGACCTTTCCCTGTGTCACTGCAATTTTAGTGTATGTGCTGCTGATGCTGCAACTGACTGCACATTTTATTTTATTTTATTTTTTAAATGATTTTATTTATTTTTAGAGAGAGGGGAAGGGAGAGAGGTAGAGAGGGAAAGAGACATTAATGTATGGTTGCCTTTTACCTGCCTCCAGCTATAGACCTGGCTGGAGACCTGACTTGCAACCTGGTTATGTGCCCTGGCTGGGGAATCAAACCAGCAACATTTGGGTTCACAGGCCGGTGCCTTATCCACTGTGCCACCAGCCAGGGCAATGACTACACATTTTAATTCTTAGCCACATATCTGGCATCATGAAAACAGAAATGAAAGGAGCTTTCTTAGTGTTGACTTTCACAGAAAGATTATGACTATTTTCACTGTACAGTTTTGTCCTGCTATTCAAAAGTACAGGGGTTCCATGAAACCTTTTGTAAGCCAAAATGATGTAAAGCAACTACCATTACTGTATAAAGGAAAAATTTGGGAGCACTCCCAGACCTCCAAAATAACCTACTAAATAGCACATGAAACTTAAAATAACACTCACATATGGTAAAAGCAGAAATGATATTGCTACACAGCCTATATAAAGCAGAAATAATGTATATACAGTAGTTTTACTTACAAGGGTGAACTGACTATAACTGGCTTGCTGCAGAACAAACACTGAACACTATTTTCACTTTTGGCCTTTTTTTTTTAGGCAAAAATATTCTTTGGATTTCTTTTGGTTAGCAAAAATAGGTAATTTTCGTAAAAGGGAAGTGGGGCAAGGTCAACTTTTGAAAAGCAGGGCATACCTATCTATATATATTCCAGAAGAAAACTACAACCACTCTGGCTGTGTGGCTCAAGGGGTTGGGTGCCAGGCCACAAACCTAAAGGTCACTGTTTCCTTTCCCTGTCAGGGCACACACCTGGATTGCAGGCCAGGTCCCCCCAGTTGGGGGTGTGTGAGAATCAACCCATTCATGTTTCCCTGGCACATCCATATTTCTCTCTCCCTCTTTTTTCCTCCCTCCCCTTTTCTTTAAAAATAAATACATAATTTTTTTTTTTTTTTTAAGCTACAACCTTCTCCAATTGAGAAACTGAACTTTTGGACTCAAGAACCACATTGCTTCATCCCTCTTCCTTGGGACATTCACAAGTGACAATAGATGAATTCAAATTGGCTGCTTGGCAGAAAAGGGAAGAGAACTTGATTCTGATCCACTCCATTGCCTGCACAACCCCTCCCTGACTTACTAACCATTCCTATTAGGTACACCTGTATGAAGCACTTACTACTACTTGTCCTATACATGCAGGGCACGGTGTTAAGTTAGCTACAGGTACAGACATGTGCAATAAACAAGTTCAGCCTACAGAAAGCTTGCTCTCTGGTTTGATATACATGCATAAACACACACACATAATCAGAATAAGAATGGCTAAGAATATATACTTTTTCCTGCAATTAACTCATCTAAAGATATGAACACCATGCTATGTGTTGCAAAGGAATCATTTTGGTGCAAGTAACTGAAAGTCCCACTCAATCAAGTTAAAAGCCAAAGGAATTCACTGACTTCACAAACTCTGTGACTATATTTTCAGCCTATCTCTTGTCCAGATTCTAGTTTTTCTATCACTATATTTTTGGTTTTACTTCCTCAGCTTATATTCACTCTCGGGCAGTCTCCTCCATGTGTGTTTCCGAGACGGTTATCAGTGTCCTCTGGAAATACAAACTCCCTTGTCCTGTTTAACAAAAATACCAGATTGGGTTTTCTGGTAGCTTAAATGCAGGTCCTCCAAGTCTGCCTTGGTGGCCACAGTTGGCCTGATTCTGGTTGTTAATCCATCCTTGAGCAGGGTTGATCATAGTCAGAGGTTTGGAATAAACCAGTGGGTTTAAGACAATAAGGGACCCCCTTCTGAAGCTGAAGGTAAGATTACATGCAAACTACATGCAGGGTCCTGTTTAGAAAGGGGAAAACTTGAGAATAGATTCTTGGAAAGTAACTATAAATACTACCCCTAGCCCATGCCTTTGTCTTCATTAACCCCTTCTGAAGGACACAGGCACCCTTTTGTTGCCAGGTGCTAGTAAGTATTTAACAGCTGGCTCTATGGGAGGAAATGCTTCCTTTTGTAGTACTTGCTGATTCCCATTTAAATCCACCATGGCTGATGTCATTGAATGAAGAAGGGTTGGAAACATAATGGCACACCAGTATAGAGCATTTCCATTATATAGTGTAGTATATATACATTGGATGCAGATGACCCCAAGAGCATAGAAAATAGTAAAATAGTTTATTTAATTATATGTTTAAATTATATTAATAATGACTATATTTAATAATTGACTTGCAAAATTCCCAAAAACCAACAATTGGTTCTCATGAGAAGGTGCTAGTAGGCACCAGCCTGACATGGCCTTATGTACTAAATGCTTCAACTTGTTCACTTTTAAAAGGTATTTATTTGTATTGGGTTGGCCAAAACGTTCATTCTATTTTGAGTAAAAATAAAAGACAGATTTTTCATTTTTTCACCAGTAACTTTATTAAACTATGTATTCACCATATTGTCCCATTAACTTCTGCCATATTTCAGGCAACTTCACAATTCCGTCTTCCCAGAACTTTTTTTGAAATAGTTTTCAGCAAAGAACTCTTCCAGATGCCTTTTGCAGTCTTCTGGGGAATTGAAATTTTTTTCCATTAAGAAAATTTTGTAAAGACCAAAATAAGTGGAAATCCAAGGGAGCAATGTCTGGTGAATATGGCAGATGAATCAGGACTTCCCAGCCAAGCTGACACAGTTTTTGTCTGGTCATCAAAGAAACATGTGGTCTGTGGTCTCCTGATGGAAGATTATGTGTTTTCTGTTGACTAATTCCGGACACTTTTCATCCAGTGCTGCTTTCAGTTGGTCTAATTGGGAGCAGTACTTATTGGAACTAATCATTTGGTGTTCCAGAAGGAGCTCACAATAAAGACTTCCGTCCAATCCCACCACATACACAACATTACCTTCTCTGGATGCAGACTGGCCTTTGTTGTGCTTGGTGGCGGTTCATGTCACTTGCTCCATGATCTCTTTTGTTCCATATTATTAGAAAATATCCAGTTCTCACTGCCCATAACAAATGGTTTTAAAAATGGAACATTTTTCATTACATTTAAGTAGAGAATTGCATGTAGAAATCTGGTCAAGGTTTTTTTGTTGTTGTTGTTTGTTTGTTTGTTTTTTGGCTTACCTTATTTGAAACCTAAACATTAACTAAGATGGTGCAAATAATTTTCAACACTTGATTTGGATATTTTGAGAATGTTGGCTATTTCCCATGAGGTATAATATTGATTTTTCTTAATTAATGTCTTGAAAAGATCGCTATCAACTTCAACTGGTCTACCCAACCATGGAGCATTGTCCAACAAGAGAAATCCCCAGCATGAAACTTCACAAACCATTATTGGCACATTTGATCACAGCACCTTCTTCATACACTGCATAAATATTTCTTTTGTGATCCAGTTGCATTTTTACCTTTCTAGAAATAATAAAGCATAATACGCTGAAGATGTTGCTTACAGTCTTCCATCTTTAATATTAAAATGGCTACACAAAATTTACAATTTTAGTAAGTTTTTAAAATATATGCTGATATGACAGCTATCATAATACAATCTAACAAAATTGTTTCAAGTGAAGTTAAAAACAAGTAAGTGCTACCCTGGCTGGTGGCACAGTGGATAAGGTGCTGTCTATGAACCCAAAGGTCACTGCTTCAATTCCCCAGTCAGGGAACATAACCAGGTTGTAAGCCAGGTCTCCAGCCAGGTCCCTAGCTAGAGGCAGGTGAAAAGTAACTATACATTGATGTTTCGCTCCCTCTCTGCCTCTCTTCCTTCCTCTCTCTCTGGAAATAATAAATAAAATCTTAAAAAAACAAAACAAAACAAGTAAGTGCCTCTAGAGCCATATTACAGAAAACACTGAATGAACATTTTGGCCAAACCAATAGGTTCTTCATATGTGCTTAATTTCTCCTTGGGCCAGTCTATTGGGATCAAAGTTAAGGTGGGTTTCTGATGGCCAGCCTAAAATAAATAGAGCCAGAGACAAACACAAACATACCAGAGGACTTGAAAGATCAGGTAGAAGAAGCACCACTTGCTGAATGCTATTTATTTGTCACATTAACTCGGTGAAGTGCTTATCACGATTTGCTGTAAGAATATTGGTTAAGAGCTGAGGAGAATTGATTAACAAGAGCAATTATAGTGTTTCCATTAGATATAAGCAATAAAACACACATATTTTCTACTATGAAAATATAAGTAGGATGTTTGCAAGGAAGTAAGTATAATGTGGGAAGGGTCTGATCAGTTCTCCCTACCTTTCTCATAGTAAGCTCGGATACACTGTGGTAAACATGCTGAAACCTAACTAAAATCTGCAAGCCAAGGCACCTCTCCTCTGTGCCTTAACTGTGATGTCATTTCTTCTCATGTACTAACTTGAATGTCATTTTTTCTGAAAGCCCTTCCTTGATTTCTGGATTTTAATTAATTCTCCCTACCATTTCATTGTATATCACCCTGCTCTTTTCCTTATGATACTTTCCACTATTTAAGTTGTATTTTAATTTAGGCATTTAGTTGTTCTAGATTTGTCTTCACAGCTTGACTTCCATTATGTGAAGGTAGAAGCTATGATCACTTCTATCTCTCCACTGCCTGGATGGAAGGAGGTACTTAGTGAGTATATGTCAGCACCCTAGGTTAAGTTGGTCACTTCCTCTTTAGTATTTTGACAAGTTGTTTTTGTAGTTAGTGCTCAACGGTACATTGTTTGTTCTTTTGTAGTGTGTTTTGCATTTTATTTTGTTAGCTGTTAAACTAATATATCCCCCACACTTGGCTGTGAGTTCAAACATAAGGATGTGTTTGAGTTACCTTTATGTTCTTTGCAGTTAGCATGGAGCCAAGCAGATAGCCCAATATTTGTTAGTTGTTATGATAATCAAACTGTAGAATTTAAGGGATTCTATTGAGTGATGGTCAGATAATCAATCTGTTTATTTATTTTGTCTGTCCAAGTCAGCTAGTGATGTCTCATGCTTAATCTGGATAATCCTAGAAGAAGAGAAGGGAAGGGACCCTGTGAATTCCAATATGCAGAACAGTTAGAAGGGAGTATCTCTCCGAAGGCAGACTTTTGTCCCATCCTAAGTAAACTGTGTGGTAGTCTGTACATATAGTCCTAGAATATTCTGGTCTGTAAATTCCAGAAGCATCAGACAACCCTACAGGGTAATTTTGCTCTTGTTCTGGTAAAAACAATTTTACTTCTTTGCTATTGGAAATGCCAACCATGGTTTATGATCTTGCTAGGTTTGAGAAAAATCAAAGCTTAATTTTTTTTTTCCCTTTTAGGTAGTCTTCTAATTTTTTCTCATGATTTTAATGATCAGTTCTAAAAAGATTGGAAGAGGTGAGAAAAGACAGAGAAATGAAGTATGAAAAGATATGTGAGGGGCATCTGGTTGCCCATTGTGTGGACTCCTTTATAAATTTTATTAAGACCAGAAACAGCACTTTACCTTGAATAAGGAGATTGACTCAGTAGGAGTGGAAGGATGTTTTTTCTTTCTTTGTCAGAAAGCAGGAACATCTTCCATGCTTGTGTTTCTTAGTCCTTGGCTGCCTTTTTAATCAAGATCCTAAAGATTTAAAAATTGTTCTGCATTGAACAAGTCCTTGATTATGTTTTGACTACAAATCCAGAATTAACTTTTAATTCTTGGGAAATGCAGTTGGAAAAGGATTATAGGGTCTCTTTTGAAGTTAAGTCAAAATGGGCTTGCCATTATTGTCTTTGGGAGAAATCTGAATATATTTCAGAAAGCTTATTTCCATATGCAAGTTCCAGGGTGGACCTAATTTCTTATTTTGCAGCTTTGTTGATGTCGCCTAATGAACACCCAGACTTTACATCTTACTTCCTTCACCTGCTCCTCATTTGGCACTTGTTGCTGACCACCCCGATGATCCCAAATGTCAAAGAGATGGTAGAAGAGGTTAGCTATAAAGCAACTCATTTAACTATGGTCTGTAGGTATTAATTCTTAATTTAGATGTGCTCTTATTTAAAACTGATATGCTCTTCATTCTGATCAAGTTCAGCGTAGGTGTTTTAACAAATATTTGTTGCTAGAAGTGTGAAGCAAATGGCTACAAAAATAAAGGAGGCTATCAACTTAATACTGACCATATGTTTTGAATCATAGACATGAGAGGACTAATGGTATGGATTTAAAATACAAGTCATTAGTGTGGCTAAGACTTTTCAACAGTGGTTACATGTCATGTAGCTGAAGATTATTTACACAAGAAAAAGCATATTTATATACTGATGAACTTCTCCTGCGACATTTTTGTTCAGGGACAGAAATTGCCTTGTTGAAAGTGAGTCTGAGTCACAGCCCACCATACCTTTAGTATGTGATGCTATTGCAACTCTGTAAAAGGAGTGAACAACAATAACAAGAGAGTGAACAGCAAGCAAAATCATGTAAACAGCTATAAAAGGAAAATAGGATAGACTTGGTCACATAAAAAATATGTAAAAATCATTATAGTCACACTAAATGAATCGAAACATTTGCAACACATTTTTGATAAGAAATGTATAATATTCTTAGTGTGTATTATTGTGGTCATAGAATTCAATAAGAAAAACACTAGAACCCCAGAAGAAAAATGCAAAATGACATGAATAGGCAGTTTTCAGTAGAGAAAATTACATTCCATCTTAATATGTAACCTGTGAGTAATGAAAAGCCAAAAATGAAAATAATAAATAATAATGAGGTCATGTTTGTCCTAATATCTCATATAAAATAATTATATTTCTTAATGCTATAGTGACACAGAAACACTAACACTCTCATATATCGAATGTGGGGATATAATGGGTTTGAGCTTTGTGATGCAGCATGGTTATTTGCATTGGGAGATTTAAATTTTTACAAATAAAATAAAAGAAAAATTTTCATAACCTTAGACCTAATAATTTTGTTTCTAGCATACATACCAGAGCCATAAACAGAAATGAATAGAAAGATTTATGAGTATACCAGTTCATTGCTTCAGTTTTTCCCTAAGAATAGAAAGCTAGAAACAAATAAGATGTCCAAAATAGAAAGAAAGCCAAATATATGATGCATCCACATGTTGGAAATATTTTGCAATTTTTTGAAAAATAAATTTTAAGTTATTTTAATAAAGTGGAAAACTATTACTATCCAATACCATATTTAAAATGGTTAATAAAATAATGGGAGTAAGAAAACAAATACAAAGCCAAAGTGGCAATATGACAAAAGGTAGCATGCTTACTTCTATGGAGGGGTTATAATAATCTCTCTTATCTGCAGGAGATCCATTCCACAACACTCAGGGGATGCCTGAAATAGCAGGTAATGTTAAAGCCTGTATGTGCTATATTTTTTCCTATACACGTTGTACATACGAGGCCTATCCCAAAAATATTGGCCATGCAAACTGTTTTAATTATATTGACATTGGCTTGATACTTTCAGACAGACCTCATATCTATGCTAAAGCTTAATTTATAAATTAGACACAGTAAGAAATTAGTAACAACTAATAATAAAATGGATCAATAGTTGCAATAAACTGTAATAAGTTATGTGAATGGAGCCTTTCTCTCAAAATATCTTTATTGTACTAGACTCACCCTTCTTTTTATGCTGATGTGAGATGACACAGTTCTAACAGGATGAGATGAGGTGAAGTGGATGGCACAGGCATTGTGACATAGGGTTGAAATGCTTGGAGGGTTATGTGAAAACAGACATCAAAATGCCAGGATAGTCTATCTAATAGCCTAGACAGCTAGTGAATGATAGGGAAATGCTGGACAAAGGGATGATTCATTTCCTGGGTGGGATGGAGTGGGACAGTGCAAGATTTTTATCACACCACTCAGGACAATGCTTGATTTAACTTATAAATACTTCATTTCTGCAATTTTCCACTTAATATTTTCAGACCATGGTTGGGCAGTGGATGATGGAAACCGTGGGATGTGAAATGAATAAGAATAGCTATGTTCTTTAATTTTTAAAAATTTTTATTAAAAAGATTTTGTTTATTATTTTTAGAGAGAGGGGAAAGGAGAGGGGCAGAGAAGGAGAGAAACGTCAATGTAAGGTTGCCTTTCACTTGCCTCCAGCTATGTACCTGGCTGGAGACCTGGCTTGTAACCTGGTTATGTGCCCTGGCTGGGAATCAAACCAGTGACCTTTGGGTTTGCAGGTCGGCACTTACCTACTGTACCACCAGCCAGAGCTTCTTCTTTAATTTTGATTGTGTTTCATATATATATATATATATATATATATATATATATATAATATTTAAACCATAAGATAGAGTATAAATTTTAGAAGGAAAAAGAAAAGCAGAAAGGACAATAGTGCAAAGAGGTGGAAAGACTTGGGCCCCATTCTGAAAACCCTCTCCTATGGAGCTCCTGGCTGCGTATTCTTTAGGCGAAATGCTTCCCTGATGTTCTAAACCTGTGTTTGCAGACTAAAGACTTGGATTCACTTTAGTCTCTTAAATCACTTGTCGCTGAAGCCAGATACCCAAGCATTTGGATTCAGGGGCCTCTGATAGATTCCTTTCATTATTGAAATTAAATCAGCATGTTCCATTTTTGTAGACGCTGAGGTAGAATTTTAGATTTTCATGGGTTGGAATTTTTATTGCCAGTGTGATGGGTTGGGCCTTGGGTAAAGTAAGGGGGTAGATAACAATACTCACATGTTGTAAGGAGTGAGTTTGTGATGAACCCACACTACACTAGACTTAGTAGACAGCTTCTAATCAGAAATCTGAAAAAGCAGGAATTGTAGTCAAGCTAAATAACTTAAACGAAGTTTAATCTTTATTCTTTCTTACTTCCAAGTCTCTTGTATATTTATTAAGGCTGCTGCTTCCTGGATTTTTCCTCACATCATCACCTACATGAAAGGGGTTTCTATATCCTATAATGTACAGAGAAACAGATCCACATTTTTAGGTAGTTAGGGTTTTTTAAAAATTTATTTATTTTTAATAAAAATGGAGGTTTCTTTCAGGGATCTATAAATCAAGGTGTGTGGTTGTCCACAAGGTTGTTGTAAAGAAAATAGGGGAGAAAGGTATAATTTCCCATTCTCAAAAATGACAGTGAAGTAGGTTTTAATAGTTTAACAACAAAATTTTTCTTGGTCTTAACAGTAATCATGGAAAATATCTTTTGAAGTTGTTTTTTTTAGTTTTCTTTGACCAAGCTGTGAAAAAACAGAAATGAAGCCTGGATTTTTAACAAAGTTTTAAAATACAACATGTCCTACTTCTAGGGAGGTCTGTCAAATAACAGTCACTGATGGTGTTTAGAGACTCTTAACAGTATTTAAAGATAGAAAATCATTCCCCCCCCAAAGCAAACCAGTGTCTGGTACAAATTGACAGCAAATTATAATTTATAAATAGTGGAAAAACATGCAGCTAAGAATAACACTGTTATGACAGCCTAGTAATATAATTGGATTGAAGATGTTCAATATAGACAGAACACAAAATAAGAATATTATCAGCCTTTTTCTTAGCGATTTTAGTTAACATTAGGGACAATGAGCTACTTCCCTGAGGGGAAGTCATTGGATCAATGTATGTTTAGAGAAGATGATTTTGGGGCTTTCTGCCCAGGAGAAGCCATCTTTCTTTTTTCTCCTTCCAAATGGCTTATTGATAATGGCTTTATCTCAAAGACAGGAGCCAAATGGAAAAGGACAAAATGATCCCTGGAGAAGAGAAGTGTTTTGGTCAGGAGTAATAAAAATAACTTTAAAAATAACTAAAAGTGATTTGTCACGAAGAATTTGCTTTCCGCTTGTTGAATGATGTTTGTAATTTCCACTTAAAGGAAACAATTTCTTATTTTTAACCTCCTGGGTCCTCCTTGGCTCAGGTATGGCTGCATTCCAAAGCTGTTTGAAGAGAAGCAAGGGATTAGCCCTGGAATGGTGAGTTCACTGTGGTCTGCACTGTGGAATTCACTGTGGATGCTGAGCTCCAACAGCTGACAGGAAAGAGAAGAAGTAAGCATTCAGATGTTAGGTCTATATGAAACCAATTATCAGGCTTTCTGGATATATCTAGAGTTTGGCAACCTGCAGGCCAATTGTTTCCATGTTTTTCCTCTTTCGCTAAGTATTTTAATTTTGGGGGATCCTGGCCTTAGAATCCTAAACATGAAGAGGTTTATAGGCATTGTTGTTTAAGGAAGAAAGACTATTGATTGGGCAATGCCATCCCAAATAACTGAAAACAATATTATAAAATTATATGAACTCAAATGTTACAGGTAAACTTAAGACACTAATCTCTCTATCTCTATCATCTGCTATATCGATCTATATTTTTATATATCTCATACGGATTTGTGTTTCTGGAAAAGATGGAGTAGGAGAGATTAAATACACCTTCCAACCTGAAATAACTAAAGCACCAGACATAGTACATAAAACAAGTTTTCAAGGTATTGGGTATCTGGCAAAGGAGAACAGTGACCCATGAGATAGATGTGGAAAACCAGACATGGTGTAGGGAAGGGGAACTGAGGTGAAGCCTAGTGGCCTCCTGAGTTGAGAAAATGGGGCCAGATGTCCAGGGAGGCCAAGTAGGCAGAGTAGTGGAGAACACATACAATTACACAGAGAAGGACCTCCAGAAATCTGCAGATGGTCTCCTTCACATCTTCAGATGAGTATTGATCAGCATGTGCTATAGAGAAAGAACTACACTGAAGGATTAGAGGAAACAGTCTTTAAAGCTTACACAGGGCTAGAAATGGGTTCTGTTCCATCCAATGTAGAACACTTCATAATTCACTAAATGTTGGGTAAATTTTGTTACAGTAGTGTCGAAATATTAAACATATTGTAAATGCTATTCTGATCTAAGCGATAAAAACTTACAAACCAAATTTGATAATATCCAACCATTTCCAAGTAATGTACCCAAAACCCCAAACAAAACACAAGAATGTCAATAAAGGAGGAAGAATATGGCAGTGGGGAGGTGGAAGTTATACTCACCTCCTCCCAGGCCTGGACTGTAATTACAATTACGTTATAGAACCATCAACCTGAACAACCAATGGAAAACTAGTTGAACAGAAGTCTCATAACTAAGGATTTACTGAAGAAGCCACCTCAAGGCT
The DNA here is from genome assembly GCA_004026585.1 of Noctilio leporinus. NCBI lineage: Eukaryota > Metazoa > Chordata > Mammalia > Chiroptera > Noctilionidae > Noctilio > Noctilio leporinus. Next base: position 56,002 of record PVIW01000198.1, on the reverse strand, counting down.
TGTAAGAAGGGCAGAGATGCAACATGGGTTGGCCCTGCACATATGTGCAATGGCTAAGAAGCTAAAGAGATATCTCAGCTGCAAAGGGTCCCCATTAAGAAGATGGGGCCTCAGCCCCACAGAGAGTTCTCTAGCCTGTAGCAACAGAGCTGAAAAGAAGTGCCCACATAATATCTGGCTGTGAAAATCAGCAGGTGTTCTGTCCACCAGAAAAGACCAGAGCCATTAGTAACCCAGGTGCCCTCTTAAAGGGCAAGCATGCAAAATTTTGTTTTCATCCTCTCACCCCGGGCTTCAGCAGAGGGAGAGCAGTTCAGAGCAGATGAGAAGGAGTCTTGCAAGGACAGCCTGGCTAATATGGGCCTGGAAAGAGAGCTGAAGGGACAGCAACAAGGGTTCCTATGCTGAGTCCCTCTCCCATACTTCCTAGAGATGTCATCTTTCCCTGGGGGAGCTCTCCCCTCCAAACTGCATTGGACTGGAAACACTGCACAAGCCCCACCCTCCTGGTGCCTCTGTTGCCCCTCACCGCTGAGGTCATGTCCTATGGAGGAGTCTGCTGCTTGAGTCAATGGTATCGACTTTCTTGAAGTGATCTTGAGGAAGAACTCAGGGAGAATCAGAGGCAGAGTTGTGTGGGGCTGGGACAGAGACCATTCCCTCTAACCCCACACAGCATGCCAGAGCAACAGAGCTGCTTGTGGTACCTTGCAACCACCCCTGTGGGCCAGAATGCCTGTGAAGCATACCAACCCCTTCATGAGCTTTCCCACCACAGGCTCAAGCAGCTGCTCCCTGTGCCCACCAAAATCAGCCAATCTACTGCAAGCCACCGTAGCTATGTTAATCCTCATAGCAGCCAGAGGGGCAACCCCACACACATGTGGGCTAACATCAATCAAGACTCAACTATAACAGGAGAGTTCACGTAACCCACACATTCCTGGAGCATCTGGCTCAGGAAATCAGGGAGGCTGTGCCTCTGAGCCCCATAAGACACTTATTACATATGGTCACCATAAGAAGATGTAACAGATCTACCTGATACACAGAAACACATAGATACACAGAGAGGAAGCCAAAACGAGGAGACAAAGAAGCATGCCACAAATGAAAGGACAAGAGAAATCCTAAGAAAAATACTAAATGAAATAGAGGAAAGCAAGCTACGAGATACAGACTTCAAAATAATGGTTATAAAAATGATCGATAAACTTAATGAGAACTTCAACACCACCACAAAAAAATATATAGAAACCATAGAAAACAGTCAAAAATGAAGAATACAATCCATGAAATGAAGAATACGCTGAAGGAATCAACAGCAGACTAGATGAAGCATAGGCCCAAATTAACAATATGGGAAGAAGACAAGGTAACAGAAAACACTCAAACACAGCAGTGAAAAGAAAACAAAATTTAAAAATATGAGAGTAGCCTATGGGACCTCTGGGGCAACATGAAGCATAACAACTTCTGTATTATAGGGATACCTGAACAAAAGAGGGAGTAAGAAATTGAAAGAAAAAGACACACATGTCTAGGAAGTGCATGGGGTCCTAAACACACCCATATCAAGATACATTATAAATAAAAGTTTAATGACAGGGAATATTAAAAGCAATAAGAGAAAAAGAGTTAGTTACCTATAAGAAACTTCCCAAAAGACTATCAGCTGATTTCTCAACAAAAACATTTTAAGCCAGAAAGATTGGCATGAAATATTCAAAGTGCTGAATATTTCAGCACAAGGGCCCACTTCTAAGAGTACTCTACCCAGCAAGGCTGTCATTTAAAACTGAAAGAGACAGTAAGAGCTTTCCAGACGAGAAAAAGCCGAAGACATTCATTACCACTAACCCAGTATTAAAAGAAATGTTAAAGGGTCTTCTTAGAAGAATAAGAAGGAAAAGGAGAAAGAGAAGGGGAGCAGGAGGAGGGGAAGGAGGAAAAGAGGAGGAGAAAAAACACAGTTAAAGAGTAAAATTAAGCCCTGGTTGGCGGAACAATGGATAAGGTACTGGACTGTGAACCCAAAGGTTGCTGGTTCAATTCCCAGCCAAGGCACATAAACAGGTTGCAAGCCAGGTCTCCAGCCAGGTCCATGGCTGGAGGCAGGTGAAAGGCAACCATACATTGATGTCTCTTTCCCTCTCTGCCTCTCCCTCTTCCCCTCTCTCTGAAAATAATAAATAAAATCTTTTAAAAAAATAACCTTTTTAAAAAAAGATTTTTAAATTATTTTAAAACCATATACAAGAATAAACTCAAAAGGGATTAAAGACTTAAGTGTAAAACTCAAAATGATAAAAATTATAGAAGAAGACAAAGACAGTAAAATTCTCTGACATTTAACAACATTTTTTTTTTTCTGATATATTTCCTCAGGTAAAAGAAACTAAAGAAAAAAATAAAGAAATAGGACTACAGCAAACTAAAATGTTTTGCACAGCAAAGGAGACAATCAGCAAAACAAAGAGTGAATCTACTAAAAGGGAGAACATATTTGTCAATAATACATCTGATAATGGGTTACTATCCAAAATTTATAAAGAACTCATGCTAAATACCAAAAAAATCCAATTAAGTAATGGGCAGAGGATCTGAATAAACACTTCTCCAAAAAGGACAGACAGAAGGCCAATAGACATATAAAAAGATGCTCAATGTTACTAATTGTCACAGAAATGTAAATTAAAACCACAATTAGATATCACTTCACACCTGTCAGAATGGCCAATATCAGTATATTCACAAATAACAAATGTTTTCGAGGATACAGAGAAAAGGCAACTTGGGTGTGCTATGGTGGGAATGCAGACTGGTGCAATCACTGGGAAATAGTATGGAGTTTCTTCAAGAAATTAAAATGAGGTCTGCCTTAATGGACCCAGTGATTCCACTTCTGGGGACTTACCTAAAGAAATAGAAAATACTAATTAAAAAGTACATATGCATCCCCATGTTCATTGAACTATTACTCAATTATATAAAAAGAATGAAATCTTACTATTTATGACAGCATGGATGAACCTAGAGGGCATTATGTTCAGTGAAATAAGTCAGTCAGAGAAAAACAATTCCCATATGATTTGTGAAATCTAAAGATCAAAATAAATGAGCAAACAAAATTGAAACACACTCATAGACATAGAGAGCAAACTGACGGTTGCCAGAGGGGAGAGGTGTTGGGAAACTAGGTGAAAGAGTTTCACCTGAAACTCTTAGTTTCTGCACTAAGAAGTGCAGATTGGTAGTTACAAAATAGTCATGGGGATGTAAATAAAGAATAGAGGATACAGTCAGTAATATTTCAGTAATGTAATATTACAGTAATGTAAAATGTAAAAATTAGCTAGAGAAAAAGGACAAATTATGACTAGAAGAACAAAGATATGGTTAGCATCAGATTTCTCTTATGGCAACCAGTGCAAGCCAGAAGACAATAGAGAGTCTTTAAATTACTGAAAGAAAGAACCTGTCAACCAAGAATTCTGTATCTAGCACAAATATCTTTCAAAAATGAGGCGCTGGAAGAGGCATCCTGGAAGTAAGATCATTCTTGTCATGAGGGTTAAGTCATGGAACTCACAGTAATAACTATGCATGGTACTCTTTGAGGTATCAGAAAAATTGAGGGAAACTGTGTACAGTATTTGATTTTCTAACTACTAAGCTATGCATCTGAAACCAATAAAAAATAAAATTGAAAGAAAAAAAACTAAAACAAAGAGAATGTTGATGTAAATATAAAAATATTTAATACTCAAGGTAAAATTAATAATGTCAAGCATTTCATTTAAAATTTCCAGGCATACAAATTTACTAGGTATTCTTCCTCTTAGGTAAGAGGAACCCATAATTAAGAGAAAAATCAATCAATCACAAGAGACCCCAATATAACACAGATGATTTAATTAATAGAAAAGGACATTAAGATAGTCATTGTAACATCTTTCTATTTAATCAAAAGGCCAGAGGAAAAATTGTAGATATTAAGTAGAGACATAGAAAGGATAAGGAAAAAAACCCAAATCAACTAAAGATGAAAGCTAAACTATCTAAAATGTAAAAGAAGCCATATTGGATTAAAGGTAGATAACTCATGACAGAAAAAAAACTAGTGAAGTTGAAAATATAAAATATATATATAAAATAAAACACAGAGATATAAAAGGTTGAAAAAATATGAAGATAGCATTAACTTTTAGCAACCATATACATATATTATTACAGTTCCTGAAGAAGAGGATGAATAAACAGAATAAGTATTTGAAAATATAATGACCAATATTTTTCTAAATTTGATTAAAATTATAAATTCACAGGCCCCAAAAAGGTTAGGAAACCCAATAAAAGAATTGTGAATCAAACTATTTAAAGCTAGTGATAAATAAAATGTAAAAATTAGCTAGAGAAAAAGGACAAATTATGACTAGAAGAACAAAGATATGGTTAGCATCAGATTTCTCTTATGGCAACCAGTGCAAGCCAGAAGACAGTAGAGCATCTTTAAATTACTGAAAGAAAGAACCTGTCAACCAAGAATTCTGTATCTAGCACAAATATCTTTCAAAAATGAGGCGATGAAAGAGGCATCCTGGAAGTAAGATCATTCTTGTCATGAGGGTTAAGTCATGGAACTCACAACTATACCACATGGTAAATTCAGCAGTAGGATGTTGCCAGAATGAGAGGCCAGACATGTTGGAACAAAATTGTCAGTAATGTCATTCCCAGGTTTTGCTTCATAGCAGCCAAGTGCTGAAGTCCACAGAATGCAACCTTAAGAAGCCCCAGAAAATTATTGGAGAAGCCACACCCTTAACCCCTACACAATTTTCACTGAATTGCCCTTGGCTGGCTCTGTTAAGAACTGTCACTCTTCTTTTTTGTGGATGAACCCCAATCCTCTACCTGCTTTTTGATGAACACAGTTAGGTTGAGACCGTAGTGTGTTACTGCCACATCTAATTTGTATGTGAGCCAATCCTGTATTTCAATCTCTAATCTCCTATCATGTCTGTATTTTGAAATTGGATTCTCAGAGGTCTATGTACACAAATTTCTCCATATTTTACCTCATTTCTGCCATTTCTTGTCTACACTACTAAGTCCAGGGACTTAAGGCAAAATCAACTTTGCCCTCAAGGACTGAAGTCCTAATAAAAAGGACAACCATGTGACATAAGCTGTGACACAAATGACATTTATCACAAATCTATCAAAACATGCTATTTTAGCCTTATGGTTTCTTCAATATGGCTTCAGGCAATTATTACCAATAAATTAATTAACTCATCATGTTCGTAACTATGAAATACCCGTTAAGTGTCAGACATTGTTTTAGGCATTGGATACAAATTGGAAATTATAAAAATATTTAACTTGAATTTCAAAGATTAAAATAATGCATATAAATACCCTTTGTGAACTCTAAAGTTTGATTTAAATAGAGAGAATGATTAGAAAGTAGTTTCCATATCCCTCAATTTCAAGTTTGCTCTTTTAGTAACATTATTTTTGTAAAGTATGGTGCCTAATTTTTCACTGATGTTTTACTTTTCAGTAAACCAGGGGCAGAAAGTTGTACAGGCTTAGAACTCTAACAGATCTGATTTAAAAACAAGTATATGCTCAAATATTTACATGACTGTGGCCAAATTATTTAACTTCTTAAAAAAACATTTTTTAAAGATTTTATTTATTATTTTCAGAAATGGGAGAAGAGAGGGAGGCAAAGAGGGAGAGAAACATCATCGTATGGTTGCCTTTCATCTGCCTCCAGCTACTGCCCTGGCTGGAGACCTGGCTTGCAGCCTGGTTATGTGCCCTGGCTGGGAATTGAACCAGTGACCTTTGGGTTCTCAGGCTGGAGCCTGTCCACTGAGCCACCAGCCAGGGCCAAATTACTGATCTTCTTTGGGCTTCTGGCTCCTTATTGTGGAAATACTAATATAGCAGCAGTACATAAGGAATTTTGAGAGGATGAAATAAAAAAATATTTGTAAAGCATTTTGCATTGCCATATAGCACCTGATATGCTCTCAATAATATTGTCTATCACTATTAGTCTAAATTCTAATAACATTTTTTTAATCTATGAAATTCAGTAAAGCTACTAAAATTCTGAAAAAAAATAGCTTATTAATATTTCTATTTTCCTTAAATCATCCCTTGTACAAAAATATTGTCTACCAGTGATAAGCATTAGCATTACCTTGGAATTATTAAAATCCAGAATTTCAGATCCCTACCTAAACTCACTGAATCAACCCCTTTAGGCAAGTGAGATGCACATTAGCTTTGGAAAAGCTTGAACTGGGTGGAGGCATGTATGGTAGGTATAGTATGATCAGATTCATTTTCATTTCTATGCATGCCTCAGGTTTTGGCATATCATGAATATGCTATAACATATGACTTTTCATCTTTCCTTCATTAATGTTTAGAAAAACAAAAATGAGCAAAACTAAAGAAGTTTATCAGAGTCTAGAATGGGCTTTAAGTTGTATCCATTTCACTCAGTGTCAAGTTCCAAACATGTACCAGACATGCATGTCTTTTATCTTATTAAACCAATTTAGTCCATGTAATAATTATTTTAGGTAGGCATTGTGGTCTTCATATTACAAGAAGTGGAACGGAGTCTTGATGAAATTCCAAATGCTTTAAAAGGACACAAAGCCAATAGGTGGGAAAGGTAGATTTAAATCCGGGTTCAATTCCCTTCCAATTAAATGCCCCCACCCCCAATTTGCCATTTTGTCATGACCTTGGTTGCATTACATTTCTTCTCTGCAGGTGATTGATCAATGGAATGCCTTTTTCTCTTTCACAGCCGATTGGAAACACAGTGTCTCCATCCGTCCAAGATTTTTGTCCTGCTACATTAGTTCCCTCCTCCTCTTTTTCTTATTGGGTCTTAAAATGGTACACATTTTGCAATGGGGAATTATTGAGCCAACATATGGTTTCAATTGAACATTTCTAATATATCATTATGAAAAAAAAAGGAAGAAAAAAAAAAAAGAAAACACAATCTAACCTTTGTATTTTTTCCTAAGAAGTAAAAATGTGTTTTAATAAAAATGTATAAAGTTAAGGGTCTAGGGTTAAGTAGAGACACATTTATATTTGTTTATTTTTACCTTAACTGTTGGTCATACCTAATGGCCGGAGAGCTTTAGACACAGCTTTCATTCAGCTGGTTTTATGATCCGCCTGAAGTTTGAGGCACTCGTTACCAGAATTAGAGACTATAGCTTACTGTGTCTACCTATGTGACCTGTGGTGGCTCAGGAGTTGCCAGCTTGGGTTAGCTTTGTGTTTCAGAAAGAGTGTGACGATTTAATACACCCCTCCCATTTTACTGAAAGAGAGATTCATATCCCTGGCTAGGTCTTGCTTCTGAAACCCTTGAGCTTGTCCATCATTAAATTCAATTAGATTGTGGTATCCGCACCCAAACCAGTTTGGTGAAACCTGATGTGGTAAATTGGAGGCCATAGTTGTGGCAAGGTATGGGAGAACCCTAACTCTTGGAGGAGATTTAGGGGCTACATGTGACTACAGTGGCAAGAGTGTCATAATTGGTGTAGGAATTACAGTACTTTCATATACACTATTGCATTTTATCTTCAAAATGAATCTTTTGAGGCAGGTGATATCAATATATTCATACACAGGCATGGGAAATTCAGAGAAGTTATGGCTTGCCTTAGTGAGAATTGGTAACAGATGCTACAGACCATGCATGACACTCTCTTTTTCTTTCTTTATTTTAAAGATTTTATTTATTTATTGTTAGGGAGAAGGGAAAGGAGGGAGAAAAAGAAAGAGAGAGAGAGTAACATCAATGTATGGCTCTCTTTATTTTGAAGCTTTGCTTGACTTTTGTGACATCAAAGTCTCCTTGTTTTCTTCTTCTAGCCATCACTAAACATTGAGGTGCCTTGGGCATGCATGAAGGTCATTCTCAAATCTGTTCAGTGTTTGGTAATAGTGATTAGGATGGTTCCTTTTGTTAAAAAACAATCTAATCTTGGCTGTGAGGTCCAAAGGATGGAACACAATTTTATCAGAGCTCGGCCATGAAACTGCTTTGTGGTAAGGTAAGTCAGGGGTTTCAGCTGCCAGTCGTAGCTTCAATTGCAAAATGTTTAGAACTGACAATGATTGAGTTCCTGGGAGCAAAGGAAGCTTACCACTGTTAATATCACATAATAACTAAGTATGTTCTGCAAAATATCTGCTGATGAATAATGCAACAAATAGTTACTTCTTACTGGCTTTGTAAATTTGTTCCACTGTGCCTCTTTCTTCTCCATTCGCATTTTCACAGTCCTATTTGTAATACATCTTAGCAGATTCCACTTCATGTCATATTAAATTGTGTTTTCTCAATTTTTAAATGATTCCTGCTTGTAGTTATTCCATGTAGATCACTCAGGCTAATTCTTCAGACACTTCAAACTTGGTATTAACTCCTTACAAAAACAACTGAGGGGTATGGGTAACATCTGTTGACGGATGAAGTGCCATGAAAACCACTTAACGATCATTTGTTTTGCTTTGTTTTTAATTGACTATTGATGTTGCTTGCAAAGTTCTTAACTCTTTTAACAACGGTTTTTACTAAAAGGCTAATAGTCTTAAGCAAGGTTCTTTGGATACATTCCTTTGGCTGCTGAAATCAGATGATTTCATTAATTAATCATCAACAATACGCTTGTTCAGCTAACAGGCCACTTGGAAATTTTCTTTGGTTGTAGCTTTACTGTTATGTGTGTGAAGAAATTCTGCTGTGATGAAACACTCAGTTTTAAACGTCCTAATTTCTTTTTTGGACGTTGCTTCGCGGTGAACTGGAAATACGATGCTAAGTGCTTAATCTGTTCATGTCATCACACATTGTACTCTGTGGCAAAAGTGTCGTTGCACAACAAACACAGGGCCTTGCTCTTCAACTTGATAACAAAATAATCGACACCCCACTGTGCCTTAAAAGCATGACATTCCAAGTCTACTTATTTCTTTTACTGATATGACCAGTATGCACTGGTAATAAAAAAAAAAAAATTGACAAAAATATCAATTGAGGACAAATTGGTGGCATTTGAAATGCTGTTAAGCAGTAACCATGCCACTGTGGTTTACAGTGCACCAAGGAGTGTGCAGAGGTTAGTGGCCACATATGGTTTCTGTCACAAATGCTCAACCCTGTCATTTTAGAGGAAAAGCAACCACAGGAAATGTGTGAGGGGATGGGTGCCGCAGCTGTGTTCTTAAGCTTTATTATTAACACTGAAATTTAAGTTTTACGTAATTTTCACATTTCACATTCTTTTTTTTTTTTTTTTTTAATTATTTTTAGCCACTTATAAGTGTAAAAGCCTTCTCAGATCATAGGCCATACAAAAACGGGAGGCCAGCTGGAGTTGGCCTCAAGTCCATAGTTGAATAACTTCTGATCTTGACTCATAAAATGCCCATAACTGAATTATTGTTTGGACTTTCCAAAGCTGTTCTTCTCCTATCCTCTCCACCACTATGACTAGCCAAGCTGTTCTTGATTGTGTGTGTCATTCATTTTAATTAGATGTTGGATATCATGTGTAGGAAAACAGTACAGATTGAGGTAAATAATATTTATACCTGAAAATGGATGTAACTCTTTGTCACGATGTTAATGTGGGGGATTGAGTCAATTTGGTGAGAAGTTGGTCTCAGTTTGGATTATGTTGCTGCTGGAGTCACTTTCCACGCACAAGATACTTCAATTGGTTCCAGCAGTAAGCTCTTGTTGCTTTGTGTCCAGGACTGAAGGATTTTTCTCAATTTACTTTAAAATTTTCAGCAGCCCGCATACACTGTGTTATAATAGGAGTCTTTTCCCATGTTCTCATATCCCCCAGCAGTAGACTTCTGTTCTTTTTTATTTGTTTCTGCACTTATTTTGGTGGGAGGGAGTCTTCTCAGTTCTATTACTCTTGGGGCCTGGGTCTCAGAGTTGTGGCTTTCTCAGAGCTTTTGCCCCTCACTTCATTGAGTCTAAAATCTGCTTTCTTTCTCTAAGGGTTCAAGGGGGAAATTTTTTTCCTGTTGGCCTTTCAGTGGTAACTGATCTGTACTTTGTGTCAGTACAGGAGTCTCTCCAAGAACAGATGATTGCTACTTCTACCTAAAACAATTAATCTTTGGTGGGCTCTAGTTTTCCTGCCCCTTGTCCATCAGTGTTTTTGCTTTTATCTTAGACTCTCTCAGCGGCAGGGAATTTTGTCGGCACTCTGAGGTCAAAAGTGTTTTCATCTTAAGGTGTCTGCTTCATGTGAGGAAGTGGTTCAGGGAAGGGAATGAAGTTTGCTTCCTGTGCCTAAGCCTCAGTTTATCACCATTGCATGCCTGTGTCGCTAAAGGGGGTTCTCTTTCATTTTCTGCCCTGCCCCAAACATTTCTCATAACTTATTAATAGTGTCCATGGCTCCCACTTATCCTAAATTGTCATGTAACTCTTATCGGACTCTTCAGAATTTGTTAAAATTTTAGCTGCTTTCTTCTTCTCTGCATTTACTAGGACTATCTCTTCCTCTTGTATTCTGTTAGCTGTGAAACAGTTCATGTATCTCTTCTTAGTGGGGCTTGCTGTCTTTTGGGGTTCAGTTCTCTTGATTGCCTTAAACTCTGACTCTTGATGGGCTAATGACAACTTACAGCTTTTTTCTCGTCATTAATTAGTGAGGGAAAAATGTTCTCTTGAAGCTTCTGCATTCTCAACAGAGATGAAATAAAAAATGTATTTCTACTAAAAATGTAAATTTGTAATGCAAATGTAATATAAAGAAAAACAATGCAATGATGACCATAGGATTCAGGATGATGATTATTTTATTTGGGGGAAGTGGACAACAGCTTACAGTAAAAATTAATGGCTAGATATAGGTTATATAACAGTTTAAACTTGAAGGTAATAGATTATTAAAATGCCTAACTAACCACATAAACAAAAAAACAAATAAGTGGATTACACATGGACTGATGAGAGGTTATTGTCAACCTAGGATATATTTAATCCAATCCAATGCAAGTGAGTTTCAAAAAAATTCTCATAAAGAATAGAGATCTGTGGGACTACCTATATGTCTGTTGATGGATAAAGGAAATGTGATATATGCCACATATATAACATTTTACATATAGTATAATACATAATTCAGAGTATTAGCCTTAAAAAAGAAGGAAATCCTGCCATTTGCAACAACAGGAATGAATCTGGAGGGTATTATGAAAAGTAAAATAAACCAGGTACAGAAAGACAAATGCGACATGGTCTCACTTTATGTAGGATCTAAAGTAATCGCACCCATAGGCATAGACAGTAGGATGGTGGTAAGCAGGAAATGAAGATAGGGAAAAGTAGAGAGATGTTGGTCCAAGGGTGCTAAATTTCTGTTGCACAAGATCAATGAGTTCTTGCCATTTAATGTACAGCCTAGTGATGATAGTTAACAATATTGTATTGTATACATGAAATTTTGTAAGATAATAGAATGAAGTGTTCTGACCACAATCACCCACAAAAGAGGAAAAATGGTAACTATGTGAGGTGATGACTATGTTAGTTAGCTTGAGTCTAGCCATCATTTTATAATGTACATCAAGACATATTCCTTAAATATATGAGGTCTGTCCCAAAAATATTGAGCTAATGTCAATAGAATTAAAACGTTGTACGACTCCATGCTTTTGGGACAGACCTTGTGTAGTTTCTAGTTTTCAATTACACCTCAATGAAGCTGAAAAACTGATAGATATCTATTGTAGGTTTTTTCCCTTCATATCATAAACAGGACAAGCACTGATATTATTATAATGATAATGAAATGATCTCTTACAATAAAATATTATTCCAAATCTTTTTCTCTTGATTAACTATCTTTGTAATGGTTGTGGGCTTATGTAATGCTTGGTGAAAATCTACATTAGGCAAAGTTTATTTCCAGCAACTTTCTATGTATGCATGGTCCACATTCTCTCCACATCTGCTGCCCCTCACCCATTGCATCATGTACATTTCACCGCTCAATTTGTCAAGAGACTTCTGGAGCCATGTGCAAATCCAAAGGCATGCCCAAAGGCATGAATCTGGAGGTTACTCTCAACTCCTCCCTCTCCTTCTTCATTCATATTTAATTTTATCTTATTAAATCTACCTGCCTAATATCTCTTTCTCATATTTATTACAGCATCCCTTATTCAGCAACATTTTTTCACCCTCCAAATTATTAAGTTTCAGTGCTTCCCAATTGGTCTCTACTTACTCAGGTTTTGCTCTTTCTGGTTCACTCATCCATCACTTCAATTTTGTCAATGTCTCTTTGGAAGTTATAAGATACTGTCCAAGCCTCTTAATGTTATACACTAGGCTGTCTTGGACCTGCCAATCTAATTCACTATTAGGGCTAATCAAATCCACCCTTTTCATAACCATAACCTTTGGGGTGTAGCAGTAATAATATCCTAAGATATAAACCATTTAACTATATCTTTTTAAGATTTTATTTATTTATTTTTAGAGGGGAAGAAAGGGAGAAAGAGAGGAAGGCAAACATCGATGTGTGAGAGAAACATTAATTGGCAGTTTCTTGCTTGCTTCCATCTGGGGACTTGGCACTCAACCCAGGCTTGTGCCCTGACTGGGAATTGAACCAGTGACATTTTGATTCACAGGCCAATGCTCAATCCATGAAGCCACACCAGTCAGTGCCTGGCTCTATCTTAGAAACTTTCCATATTGCTTCCCATCAACTCTACTCCTTGTTTAAACATTCAAACCATCAGGGAGAGAAAGCTTGTTGCCTTAGCATTTGCCCTTTATCATTAGAGGTTCTCTAAATGAATATCAGACCAAATGGTGATGCACTTTATATATCAAGATGGTAAAAAAAAAAAAAAAAAAAAAAAAAAAAACAAACAAACAAAAAACAAAACAAACCCAGACATTTCCTACCTTTCTCTCCTATACTTTCATTTCAAAGATTTCAACCTGGATCAAGATCTAGAGAATTAGAAGAGCAAAGGAAAAGCAGCATGTAACCATACAGTCATTCAGAACAACCTTACGTTGAAAGACTTCTTAGCATTACAGGGAGAAGAGGGCAGAGTTCAGATGTCTTTTTGCCCCACAACTGTTCACTGCTGGTTGTATTTTAATGTTAGACTTGAACATAAATAGTAATCTAAGTCTACTTTCAGCACTTTCTCAGAGGCACGCACACTCCTGCACCAACAGACTGCTACAACTGCTCAAGTACCCCATGTTGTTCCATTGAGAGCTGGTACAGATTCATGTTTGGCAACATAGGTCCCGGAATTAGGAAAACCTTATCCTGAATGTTGACCTTTTCTTCTGTAAGTATGAAATCTTTGGCCTCATCTCTAAAATGTTGATTAGAATTCCTAACTCATGGATTGTTTGAGATGTCTTGAGATAATGTGTATAAATTATAAAGTGTGGTACTTAGCACAATCACAAAGTATTTATTATTATCATTATTCCATTCTGTCTTTTTAAGTGCTGTTGGGTCTTTTCACCTGAAATTCTCTTCATTATAACCCTTTTTAATAACTGCCCAAATGTGGGTAACATCTTTTTCTGTGGCAGATACAACTCTGGGGCATTTATTTACAATGAAAATACAATTTCAGATTTTCAAAATAAGTAAAAGAGTTTCACACATTGCTTACTTCCCTATTAAGTACAACAGTCAAACACTATAAAAAACTTCCTTTATTGCATTTAGTATTTTGAAGGCAGAGGATTTTACTCTCTTTAAGTGTCATTTGCTCCAGAGTAAGTGTGCACTTGGGGTCAATGAACAAAGAGTTTTGGACTTGGTACTAGAGATTCTGCGTACATCTGGCCCATTCTCCAGCACCTATCTCTTCACGACTCCTCAGGGTGGGTGAGATCTGTGACTTCCCACAGCTAGCCAACAATGGACATTTTATAGCCAATTGCATTAGTTAACAAAGAAACTAGTCTTTTTCCAAATGTATTTGGAAGGTGAGAAAGCAAGGACAAAGAGTTAAGTAGTTTGTAAATGTTAGGTGTTTTTTCTTGGTGTGAATATGTAGTCATTCTAGAGGAAAACATGTAGCTAATTTTGGCACAACTTAACAACAATGATCAATGATATTAATATTTTATAATATCACTAAAGGAAAAAGTCATGCACAGTGTTTATGCCGGAAAAATTTCACAGGGTTAATTTTTTTCCATGACTCTAATACACCTGCAATTTTCTATTGTTTATCTACATAACTAGGATGTCATAATTCATCAGTTTCCTCTATTACATTATTTTAATATATTTTGGAAGAACAAATCTCTCTTTATTTGTTTCTTTAATGCACCATGTCTCTATGTGTATGGAAATACGCACACGTTTCATCTCTCTGATTCCAGAACATAGCACAGATGTTGGTATTTCGTTTGCAAATCCCTGTCTGTTCAGAGACGGAGTCAGTGCTAGGATCAGAGACTTGTTAAGAGTTCAATTCAGAAGCTTTCCTGTTCCGTCTGCACAAAGCTGATTGAACATCCAGGTCCTCTAGATAAGGTGCTTTTCTATCTGCATGGACTGACACTGAACCCCAGGGGCGACCCTCTCCGTGTTTTTGCACCAGCCACTGGGAAGAACAGGAAGTCTGGCACCGCTTTTGAGGACACATCAATGACGTGATGTCTGGTTTCTATTAAAAATCAAAAAGCAAAACAGTTGATGCCAGAAACTAAATCACATATAAACATTAATATACTGCTTAATATGCTAAGTAACCAGGCTTGAGGACTGCCAGTAGGTCCTGGACCAAAGTGGACAACACTATAAGAGGCTGACGCAAGGAGGGTCTATACCAAATACCATAGACAAATACCACAAAGAGTCTTTTTCCTTTGGGGCATTTTGGGATTTTCTGCTAAATAGTCCCAGTTAATTTAACCATAAACATGTAAACGACCCAGTTACAGGCAAAGTAGTTTCTAAGCTGGGGTCATGCATCTCTTGAGTTTTAAAGTAAAGTGGACTCTATTGCTTACATTTTTGCACATATATGTGAAGCATCCCAATTTTGTACATTAGGGGTATGCCTTGGCCCTCATGTAGATCAGGACTTAGCTAGATTCTTGCTGTGATTTGAACTAGGTTCCAAGGGCTCTTACATTTAAAAATGTAAATAAGAATATAATCTAGCAAATAACTGAGTGCCTACTGCATGCCGGGCTCTGCAATGAGGTCTTGGAAAAACATAAATACGATCAGTGCTTGTTCTGAAGGAGCATACCATATAGTGGGAGAGGCAGACATTTAACTTGCAAAAGCAGTTCAGTTCAAGAAGAGCTGGGATGGCGGAGGTACAAAGACAGGACTTCTAACACACTGGGGAAGAGGTCACAGCTGCTTTCAA
The DNA here is from genome assembly GCA_004026585.1 of Noctilio leporinus. Lineage (NCBI taxonomy): Eukaryota > Metazoa > Chordata > Mammalia > Chiroptera > Noctilionidae > Noctilio > Noctilio leporinus. The sequence goes on along the minus strand of PVIW01000198.1, from coordinate 40,534 downwards.
GAGGAGATGATGGGCACCATGTACCTCTCCATGTGTTGTTCATTGTTTCATAGCCTAGGAATTGGGGATGCTTAAAAGGAAATACATGATGTGGGCTGGTGTTTGGACTGAGTGTTTGAGTTCCCTGCAAATTCATATACTGAAGGTTTAGCCCCACAACTCGATGGTATTAGGAGTGGGAACCATCATGAGATAACTAGTATCTAACACTTACTATATGGTAGAAAGTAGTCTAAGAATTTATACCTCTCACCTCATTTAATCCTCTAACACTCCTATAAGCTAAGTATTGCTTTGAGATTGAGAACCTTATGGGGAAAGAGTAGAAAAAGGTTATAGAAACACCCTCCCCCAAAAGGGCAAGGAGCAAAAATTGAGTGAACTGTGGAAAAATCCTCTAAGAGAGTGTCGCACCCAGAGGACACAGTCCTTGGACTAGGTTCTGAGGCAGCTTCTCAACAACACTAGTTGGAAGAGATGGTGGGTACAGGGAGCCAGGAGGGTAATTCAGTTTTCTGACAGTTTATTTAGAAAGTTGACCCTAAACAGCGTTTATTAAGTGGTCTGTTCTCAGATTTTTACTTCTTCAGGAAAATAATCTTTCCTTCAAATAGACGGAAATGGATAAAAACTGATAGTAATTGTTCATTTATTTAGAGGGTTTATTATGTGCTCTTCCAAGCACTTAGCATGCATTATTTCATTTAATGCAAGTTAACAACCCTGCAAGGCGTGAGTCATGACCACTTTCATTTTACAGATAAAGCTGCTGAGATTTAGAGAGGTAAAGTGATTTATCCAAGGTTCACATCTCTCGGTGGGTGTCTGAACCAACATCAAACACTATGGCAGTCTGATTCCAGGGTTTCTACATATTCCTAATCCCAAACCAAGGGAAGCGTTAGACTATAGCTCAAGACAAAACATTGTGGCCATGGTGGAAAATTCAGGGAAGTAAATTGCAGCAAGATGTGTCCTTTCAAAATCAAAACAGGCTTGAAGTGTTTAAAGAAGTGTTGGCTGTGAGGCATTGCAGACTGCTGATAAACGTGCACTGTCCCAGGCGAAGATCAGAAGCAATGCAATGGCAGCGGTTAGCTCTCACCTGGCTTCCCTGTAGCTGGGATTTTGCACGGGTCAAGTCTGGAGCTATCTTGTCACTTGCTTCTTAGTGTCAGAGGCTTCAGAATGCAGAAGCTTCTCCCCATTTTTATCTTTATTTCCCTCAGACTGGACTATCCTGATATCACCTTATTTCCAGTCATGTGCTCCTTGCTGTCCTAACATCTTGTATTGGAGGCTGTTTTTCCTTGTTTCAACGGTCTCATTCTTCTCTAAGGTCATTTTATTCCCGAGGGATGATTCTTTTATAAAAGGGGGTTTGCCTTTTGATAATGTTGCTTCCTCTCACCCCCCATTGGAAGGAACTTGTAAAAATGCATTCCAAAACATTTTAAATGGTAGCACACAGCCTGGGAGGTGATTAAATCAATGGAAAAAATAAGGGATTCATAAGAAAGGATTTTCAGGGACTTAGCAGAAAAAAATGTTCCAGCTCTTTAAAATGTAGCTTTGTCTGCCAAAGTGACCTTTTGGTATCTTTACACATGACTCTCTTTCCCCAGAACTCAGGCTCCAAAGACACTGAATTTGCAGTCAGGCAAATGCAGGACATTTGAGGCTGCAGGTCAGAGCAAGCAGGGACATGGGCCTCAGAAGTTGGCTCTCTACTTCTGACAATTACTAGCTGGGGAACCTCAGGTGGGTTTTTGGGCTCTACCTCTGCCAGTCCCAGTTTTCTCATCTGTAATTGGGGATGATGATAATCATTACCTGCATATCTGTGAAGATTAAATGATTCGTAGGAAGCTGTTTAGAACATGCTTGGTATATAAGAAGAATATCCTTTCTTCTGCATTGACATTAAAGTGGCAACAGTAAGAAATATGTGTGTTGGTATTGACTCTTTCTTTATTAAAAGTGGCCCTAGGAGTCTTCAGTCTTCCATTAGTGCAGCCTTCTCCAAGACTGGAGAAACCTGCCTCTTCCTCCCAGAGGCAAGGTTCTCTTAGAGGATTTTTCCATAGTTCACTCAAGTTTTACTCCTTGTTATTTTGGGGGGTCTACAACCCTTTTCTACTCTTTCTCCATAGGCTCTCAACCTCAAGTAATACTTAGCTTACAGGGGTGTTAGAGGGTAAATGAGGTGAGAGTTATAATTCTTGGACTACTTTCTACCACATAGTAAACTCACTTTTTTGCATGATAGGTTGCTGCATTGTTGGAAAACTAGCTAATTCTAGAATGTCCCTGTTCTAGTAGTCTTTTCCAGTAATTTCTACCCATTGGTCCCAGCTTGTCTTCCAAATATATGAAGATACCTGGGGCAAGTTACTTAACCGCTAGCTCTTCATCTCAGTTTACTCATGTGTAAAATGGAGATTATTGTTTCACTTCCATAGGGTTTCCCTGAGGAATATATATAATCTGTCCATAAAGTATCCAGCATGCATGAAAATATAGAGACATTCTTTGAAGAAGATATAAGATGCAAGAAACAAGAAACACTGTACATGGGACAATGACACCTCAGTCCCCTTCAAAGTAGGCATCTTGGGACCTCACACTGTTCTCTCAATTGCCATCAGTTGCCCCATTGTATTTTCCTGGATCTCATCAACAATCTGAAATTTCTTCCCCTTCAAAAGTGATTTTAGTTTTGGGAAAGCCAGAAGTCACAGGTGCCAAATCAGGGTTGTAAGGGGTGCTGAGTCACCTGGGTGATTTGATGCACAAGATGTGATGCATGAGCAGGCATATTGTCATGTTGAAGCTGCCAATCATTAGTTGCCTATAGCCTTCTGAATCATCTGAATAGTTTCCGCAGAGGAATGTTCAAGCTTAACACAAAATTGGATGCAGATTCATTGCTCTACTTGCTCAGTCATTTAGAATGCAAAGGCCACACGGTACACATGCTCATTCAATGGCATCCAGCTCCTCCCACTGACTAGTACAGTGAAGCTGTCTTTGTTCACACATATGAATTACGGTTCACTCTTGGCTGCCAGGCTACATCGATGTTACACAAACTGTTCTCTTTTTATTAACACTGGTTGAACTTTTCCCAATAGAGCTCATATGCATGTGTATATATGTAAATGTATATATATGGATATTTTAAAAACATATTATATATTATGTATTTATATATTATAATATTTATATATTATATATTATGCCATATATATGTATATATTTATATATATATAAAACAGGAATGCTTCCTGTTAGAGCATTCTTCTTCCCTCAATTCTCATCCCCTGTTCTCAAACCTCATGTGGTGATATGGTCTGAGATAATATATTATATTATATTATATATTATATATAATATATAATATTGAAAAGAGCTTAGCATATAGTAGGTACCCAGTTAGCTGTAGGGTGCCAAATCCAGTTTAAGTGCCCCCCAGATTCCATGTGTTTCTGGTGTATGTGACTAATGACTTCTGAAAGAGATGGTCTGATGTTATGCTTTCCTGCAGGCCACAGAAGGGGAGGTTTTGATCCTTGTTGAGCTACATGGCAACCCTTCATGGTGGGACCTTACTTTTTGGGCACTGTCTCACTCAGACAGCCAGACCCACTGTGAGGACTTCTTGGTTTCTGATGCTAGCAGTGATAACCTGGTCATGCCTTGTCTCACTTCTCACCTCTGTGGTAGGGCTTCTGTCTTCACCTAGTACTCAGCAGACCTTGCAACTCACTCACTGTCCACACCTGTGTTTTGGTCCACTTGGCCAGCCCAACAAGGCTTCTGGTCATAGCCAGCAACAGGCTGGCACCTTGAACCATGACTTACACAGTAGATGTCACTACTGCTGTCTTGAGTTCTGGCTTCTTCAGGCCAGGATGGATAATCCTGAGATGTGGTAGAGTTAGTGTTCCAAGGGACATATGTTGAATAATAGGAGCTATTATTACTATTTTTACTTCTTGACAATTTGGAAAGCAGTGTTTCAGTCAGCTCTCTGAAGAACCCCCCATGAGGTTGAGAATTTGGTAGTGCTTGGAATATGCTATTAAAATTGTTCTCCTTTCTTTCATGCCCAATTCCTTCCTTTCTTCTTTCTTTCCTTCCTTCCTTCCTTCCTTCCTTCCTTCCTTCCTTCCTTCCTTCCTTCCTTCCTCTCTTCTTTCTTCTGTCCTTCCTTCTTTGTTGTTTGTTTTCCTTTCTTATACTCCTTTTTTCTTCAACTTCCATATTCTGAGATAGTAATCCCAATAATTTTTTAAGAGTTAGCATGTAAACTGTTGTCCCACTCTCTGTATTCTTGGGAACTGGCAAAAATAGGGAGCATTGTTATTACTACTGCCCCTCCTCTTGTTCAAATTTAACTTGATTACCAGCTATTCACCAGCTTGCCACTCTCTTAACAAAATGAAGCTTACTTCCCTGCTTTATGAGTCAGTCCCTTTGGCCCAGATCTCCTGTTAGAGCATTCTTCTTCCCTCAATTCTCATCCCCTGCTTTCAAACCTCATGTGGTGATTTGGTTTGAGATGATATGGTAACAGGGCACGTGGCTCCATATATTACATTTTGGAGGTAGTATGTTGGTATTTCCACAGGAGTTTTCTGAAGAAAGGCAGCCTTAATTTAACCAGAAACCACAAGTTGCCAAATATTTTCTATAAAGGGTCTGAGGGTTAATATTTTCGGCCTTTCTGGCCTTGTCCATATAGTCGCTACTGTCAGTATTAAACTCCTACAGGTATAATAAGATAGAAACCGTAGAAATATGTAAACAAATGGGTATGGCTGAATTCTAGTAAAACATTATTTGCAAACACAGGTTTGGGGTCAGATTTAGCACATGGACTATAGTTGTAGATCTTTCCTCTAAATGATGGAATTACAGGAAAACAAATAAAACAGAATTTTGAAAAAATATGGGCTATCTATTATCTCTTAATTTTTGTTTCTTTATTTTCAATTCATTTTCATTAAAAAAAAATACTTGTTGAGAGAAAGAAAGAGAACATTACCTCTTATGGAATGCCTCCAATGAAACAGGCTCTAGACTAGGAGTTTCCAGATGATATAATATTTAATGTTATCTGCAATATTTGCAATCCTATAGTTGTTATTAATCTTTTTGATGAGATGAGTAAATTGAATCTTGGAGCTAAAATAAATTGTTTATTTGTAAAAGACAGTATCAAGATTAAAAAACAGGCTCCTGCCCTGGCTGGTAGCACAGTGGATAAGGCACCAGCCTGCGAACCCAAAGGTCACTAGTTGGATTCCCAGCCAGGGCACTTAACCAGGTTGCAAGCCAGGTCTCCAGCCAGGTCCGTGGCTGGAGGCAGGTGAAAGGCAACCATACATTGATGTTTCTCTCCCTCTCTGCCTCTCTCCCTTCCTCTCTCTCTGGAAATAATAAATAAAATTAAAAAAATTAAAAACCAAATAACAGGCTCCCTCTACCTGAGGCCTGTATTAAAGTATTTAAATTAAGTACCTACTATGTGCAAACTTCTGAATTTCAGCCTGCATAAAATGCTGAGAGAAATAAGGCAGTTCCAGTCAAGTGAGAAGAAAAATGAAATATCTGTAAAGTAAAATAGGACTGTCTCTGATGTCCCAAGTGAAGCCCAAAGTACTAACGGAGTTTTAAAAAGGTGCGTATCAGGCAAGAGGGAAGCATCAAAACCCCATAGAGTTGATGGCAATGAGGTTGAAATCTGAAGAACAAATATAATTTGGAAAAGCAGAGGATTGGCTCAAACAAAGGAAGAGAGTGAACGAAGCCAAGGAGCCTGAACAAGAAGACCTACAGAGGCCAGACCATCAATGACAAGACTTGCCTTCTTTATAAGTTGGACAAAGGCTTTGCTGAGCCCTATGATTAATGATCCCTTCTGAGTCTAGCTCTGGCCTAGGCCTGGCTATTGCTTAAGTGAAGTCAACCTCTTCTAATCTTCTCTTGGAAGGGTATCTCACTGAGCACTCAGGATGGATAAATCGAATTTTGGTCCATAAGAACAAAAAGGCACAGAGTGGGAGCTAATGGGTCAGAAGTTGAGTAGATATTGACAGAGGGGTTACAGAAAATAGTCACAGATTGGGTTAAAGCTTCAACATCTTAGAAAGTCTCATGAAAGAACGGGCAGTCCATGGTGTATTATTTTCATGTCTTTTGCCCTCCCTAGATCATGAGGTCTAGAAGGGCAGAGAGTTTGTCTGTCCCTTTCAACACACTATATTTTGCATTTAACACATCCACCTTGTACATTGTATGTGTTCAACAAATATTTGCTATCTGATTGATTGTGTAATGAATGATGCATTTGCCCAGTTTTCGTTTCCAGTTAGAGAGCAAGAGCCTAAATCTTTCCCGACTTGCCCAGCCTTGTGTTACAGAGCAACCTTTTCCATAGAAGGATTCCTGCAATCCACTGGTGCTCTCATGTGGAGGCTCAAATCCAAAAGGAGGTGCTCAAAGCACCTCCTCTAACCTAGTCTTGCATCATTCACACAGAGAGGGAGGTTTTCCAAGTTCTTGTTGCTGTGGAGCGATGAGTTCAGATTGTAAGAGTTCAGCAGTGTTCTTAACATTGCCTTCATGTTGTTTTAATATAAATATTTTTACTGGTACATCCTTTGGCAATGAAAGCTAGCTCCCAAGACTGTGGAAAGAAGGGAAGCTTTGCTCATCACATGCCAGTGGTATGCACTTGAGTCAATTTAGGGTCAGTGTGATTTGATAGCGTGTTCCTTTTCACTTTAGTCTTGATGCTTTCCCACTGAGTCAGTGTCTATCTACCCTTTTTTTCTTTCTTCAAATGGGAAACAGCTGGGCTAAAATGAAGTCCATGTCCAAATTCCCTGCTTCCTTCTTCCTCAGTGTCCCTGCACCCTTCTCTGGCCAAGAAAGCAGCAACTGCTTCTGAGACACTAATTAGTAAAACATCTATTTTACCAAATAGCTCAGTTGGGCAGCTTGTTGGGCAGCTTGTTGGGCAGCTTGCTGGTGGAGAAGTTAAGTCAGACTTACACATTGAAACTTTTCTGCCATTCACCTAGAGTAAGTCTGTTGCATAATTTGGTTGGAGTAGTTTTGAGAGGGTGCCTCTTTATCAAGGTAGGTGAGTTTCTCGTTTTTTTTTTTTTTTTTTTAAGACTTTATTTTATTATTTTTAGAGAGAGGGAGAGAAACATTAACGTATGGTTGCCTTTCACTTGCCTCCAGCTACTGATCTGGCTGGAGACCTGGCTTGCAACCTGAGGTGAGTTTCTTTATGAAAATTCAAACAATAACCTCTTGATCCTTTCCAAGAGTGTGGTTGGTTCATCTCTGTCCATCCTGCTCTGCAATGCCCAATCCGTATGGTGTTAATGACAATTGGAGGATTAAATGGATCAGTTCAAAATTCTATGTTGTACTCTTTACTTCAAGGTTTATTTTGTCACAATACATTTAACCCATTCCTTTATGCTAAAGAGTAAACTGAAATAGTATTTGGTAATAAGATCTTCTGTTAATAAAAATATCTTACATATATATATCAAGAGCTTTACTTTTTTAAGGTACTTTCATATTTATAGCCTTAGTTCATTTTTACTACTGTATAGAGCAAACAAAATGCATTATTATTATTTCTTAGGTTTTCCTCTCCCTTAATTCCTGTATCCAATATAAAAATTCAAACCATTGATTCTACCTCTGCCATGGCTGCTCAGTGAGTTTCTTATATTTTCAGTGTTACCAGGGTGTTATCATACTGTCATTTTTCTTATATATGGACTCTTAAAATTATGTACTAGCTGACCTAAACTTCTGAGACTACTCTTCCAATATTGTTATGGCCTATTGAAAGCATGGGATTGATATTGTCACTCCCCTTCTTCTGACATGTCAGTAACTCCCAATTAGGTTAAATTGAAGCCTGTTAATATGATGCCTAAGATCTTTGCTCAGGTCCTTACCTACCTCTCCTTAGTTTCCACATGATCTGTAGTTGCTAAAACAGCTCATGCCTGTCATAAATCCCTTTGTTTTTCTGTGTGGTGCTATTTATCCAAAATGTCCCAGCCTACTCTGTATTTTTTAAACTCCTACTCATATTTAAAGACTCACCTAAACATTCATCTCACCTATGAAGGTTGCCATAACTCAGGAAGAATCAAGTGCCTCTGTATGTAGCACTTTAGAAAAATGTGATCTGGCCCTCATCAAACTGTAAGAATATTGTTTGCATGACCAGATCCTCCACGAATCTGTTGGTGTATTATATGGCCCCTGACTCTAGCTTAATGCCTGCCATGTAGTGGTTATTTGACAAATGCTTATTTCATAAATGAATTTTACAAATAAAGAAAGAAACTATGAGTGAATAGCATGGAATAAAACTTTAGAGATACGATGTAATCCATGTCCTGCCACTAACTCATTATAATCTCTTTGGACCTTTGTTTTCTCATGTATGAAATGAGGTCACTTGATTACTCATATTGTATGGTCTCTTCCAGTGTTGAGAATTTAACACTGGAAGAAATTAGAATAGGGTTTTTTTGTTATATATATATATATATATATATATATATATATATATATTCCTAGTTAATAAGCCACAGACACATTCTACATCCCCTGATTTGGAGGTTAGGTTCATTTAGTATGCTTAATTAGTTTAAGGCAGAGATTGAAATAAAATAGGATGATACATCAAAAGAGAAAGCAATTAACGACCCTTGTGTTGGGAATATGTTGTACCAGCTGTGTGATCTTAGATGAGGCTTTGTCCCTTTGGTCCCAATTTATTTATTAGCATAATAAAGGCAAGTGCCTGTATTTCAAATACATGACACTCACTCCTTATACTACATATTACTACTATGCTCAAGGCAGATGTTGCTAACCAATTACTGAACTCATTCTCACCAAACCTATAGGCAGGATTAGTATTCACTACAATGTAATCTATAAGAAGTGACATTATTCTATTGGAGCATTTTAAATGCCAATAATGTACATGAGACTGAAAACAAAAAAAACACTTTACTATTTTTGGTGCTAGTTTTCTGAAATCCCACTCAGTCCTGTTATTTTCTAGTAAATCTGTAGTGGGCTTTTGGTGTGTTTACACTTAGGTTTCTAGCCCCCGAGGGTCACAGTGAGGACCAGGCCATGTCCAGATCCCTGGAATGGGTAGATTTTTCAATATGAACTCATGCATAATCACTGTCCTCTAAGTAACAAGCAGTCTTTTATCTTATTTTAGTCCACTGCTTGGCCTCAATAGCCATCAAGGGTATCCACATTGAAAGCATCTGAGCTAAGGGAAAAACAATTACACCTGGGAACAGATGTAGCTGTTCTGTTCTCATGTACTTTTCTCTTCTCAGTGGACTACTGCAAAGGGAGTGTTAACTGCTTTTGTCATCCTCATCTGCTTTCCAGAAGGCCTGTTTAGCAAAGAATTTGATTACTTGGGGAATCCTGATGCTTTTGGCAAGTAAATGACATCAGAACATTCTCTGAGTTCTAATTCAATTAATTTTCCCTTTGTTCTTGGCACATAATAAGTATAAAAATAAATGTTCGTGGAATGAATGAATGCTTTGGCTTTTGTCTAGCAAGCTATTCAACTGCCAAGTGCCATGTTCCCTCCAGAATGATCACCTACTCACTTGCACATACTAGCATCTCTTTCCTGTTAGTTGCCTTAGCTCCCTTGACCTGGGTAAGAGCTGACTGTGGGACCTAATTAGCTAGATTTGAACACATGAATCTCCATGTCTTTGACTGGTCTCTATATCCCCACTGCATAATCAGCATTCCATAACTACTTAGCAATAAGTTATTATTCACAGGCAGGTTAAGAAGGTCTTTAAAATGAGAGCCCCAAGGCAAGAGAGGGTTTATTATAGCATTGAGTAATGTCAGCTTTGGCATTACTCAATGAGCAGAATCATCATCTTAAGAATACAGGGTCAGGCAGTCCCCTGGATTGGTGAGATGACATGTTATATGTGGTTCTACTGTCTTCAGAAAAGCAGAGACAACCTGGAGCACATTCAGAAGAGAGGGCTGAGCTCAGTGAAGGACCTGGAAAGCATGTTATGTAAAGATCAGTTCAGTACATTGGAGGCATTTATTTAGGGAAGAGGGGGCTTACAGCTGGCATGATAGCTCTTTAAACATAACCAAAGGGCTGCCATAGCGTTACAAAATTAAGGGTTCTGCATCTTCAAGGGGCAGAACTGAGACTGGTGGGTAGAAGATATACACAAGTGTGGAAATGGGAGCCTTCCTCTGTATGCCATGGAGCAGCTCCCATTCACCTCTTAAGGATCCATGTTTAAAATCACAAACTCCCCCAAACTGTAGTCTGGTTACCAGGTTTGAAAATGTGTATTAATTGCATAGCACTCAATATCCCTTTTATTTATGTATTTACTAACATATAAATCACATTACATGAAATTGTAAAAAGTTGAATCGGTAATATATATGTATATATAATATATATTTACATTCAATGTTATTTTATATTAGTGTCAGGTGTCATAGTGATTAGACAATCAGATACTTTACAAAGTAATCTCCCTGATATTTCCAATACTTACCTTTCTGGCACCATAATAGTTATTATGATATTATTGAGTATATTCCCTATGCTATACTTGACACTCTTTTGTAACTGTCAATTGTCCTTTTCAATCCTTTTACTTTTTTTTACTCCATTCCCCATTCTCCTCCCCCTCTAGCAACTATCAGTCTATTCTTTGTATCTATGAGTCTGTTTCTTTATTGATTTTCCTTTATCTTACTCTTTGGATTCTGCATATAAGTGAAATCATATAGTATTTGTCAATATTCCTTTTTGAATGCGAGATAGGGTGATGTATTGCCGCCTATTCCCCTACTTGGAAATCTTCAGTCAGGAAACAAATCTGAGAGAGGAAGCATGTCACTTAGCAAAGAAGCCTAAAGAAGTACATAAAATCTAAACTCTAGGACTCAGGGCCCCAACCCACACAGATCCATGACACTGCCCGGTAAAGCTGGTGAAGTGTTTAGTCACTAGAGAATCAGCTCCATCCAGAGTTTGAAAACCACTTGACTGGTGCATATCTTCACCACTTACTTCTACAGAGGCAGTGGCAATGGGCTCTCTGGGTCACAGAACGAACCTGAACCTCCCTGCTTTGCCAGTGAACGTAGGCTGGTCAGGCTATACACACCTATTGGGAGGTAGATTTCAGCTGAATAACAGGGGTACCTTTCTAGAAACTGGGGTTGCCTGAAGACAAAATACACTGCCTTGGTACATGGTAAGTTTTTCCAGACCCCTTTAAGTATAAAGAAACCATTTTCTGGCACAGTCAGAAAGTAGTTAAGTGCACAGACTTTCCAGGTTACCCGACCTGTGCCACCCAAGCATGTCTGAGCCCCAAACATAGCCACAGAGCAGCCACATACTCACGACATTTTCTACCTTTGTTCTCATCCATGCTCTTTAAACCACTCCCGGTCCCTGCTCCCATCTGACTTCTTTCCTTACAGCAGTGAATTTCTGTTTATCCTCCTATAGCCAACCCACTCTCCTTCCTGAGATTTGATATTTTTGCCGTGTGACTCAGATCATCACTTGCTTCTCTTCAACCCAGCTATGCTGCCTCTGAGTGCCTGGGACAAGCACAGCCCTTGGTTCCCTTGGCCTGGAATGCTTCTGTCCCCAGGTCTCTTCCCTCCCATCCCCCCTCTGCAGTCTGCCTTCACCCCCAATGAACAGGATGAAGAGATATACTCCTAGGCAGGAAGGAGATGCTGTCTCCCTTTCCCTACCCACTTGGAAAGCTGAGTTCCTCTAGCCTTTCAATGCTATGGTTTTCCAAGTACTGAACAGCACCATTGCTAAAAAAAACAACAAGAACAATGTAAAACTGGGTTGGCTTCTCTCCCTCTAACATCTGCGTTTACCTCACTAAAGCAAACTTTATATCGCACAGCCTAATTAAAACACTTATACATACAACAACATTTTAGATTTAATATCTTCTCAAGGAAAAAGCAGAACTGAGAGAAAATGAGCTGTGTTAACACAAAGCATCTGAGCTGTTTTGCAATTTTTCTATTTAGGCTCACTTGAGGGTAAAACAATGTATTAAGTTTTCTTCACTAACTTGCCTTACAAACCCATGTTAATGATATAGAATAATGGTTGTCTGGATGCAATTAAAGAAAATAAAAACCTTTCCCTCTGCCCACTTTGGATGACATCCTGGATTTCTCATATACACTTTACCCCCAGAAAGTTGGTCTTAGATATGTCAATGCAAGGGACAGATATGTTCCAGCTCAGAAAGCTTTTGAAGGTATTTCATCACACATAATGAAATACAAACTAACAGTGCATTAAAAACGTATATTTGGATAGTAATCAGAACAACCACAAACAAATTATGTGCAACCTGGACCATGACAATGAGGCTGAAATGTAAATATGGAAGTGGAAAATGGTGCCATATTCTAACAATAGGGCCCAGGGTGTTTCTGTCCATTCATCTGAGCCAGACCTTTGGGTAAAAGACCATGACTAGATCAAACAACTGTGGTTTCTTTCATTCAACTAACATTGCTTAGACCAGTGGGTCTTGACATTTTGGGAAGCACAGGTTTCTTTAAAACTTGATGCAAGCCCTAGGATCTCCTTCTCAGAAAAAGACATTCTCACATGACCAATTTTAATACTACATTCATCACTTCAGAGCCTCAGGCAAGGAGGTTAGGGGGTTTGGAACTCAATATAAATTTAAGGTGTAATCTGCAGCTCAGACCTTGACTAGCACCCTTTACCCCATGAAACTCTGGTCAAGAGCTCAGACTCTTAACAATTTGATAAACAGCCCTACTGAATCCCATTCATATGTGTCATCAGAAATTCAAATTCAATTGACCCAAAATTTAACATTGAAGCTCAAAATAGGAGTCATTTCGATGTCTCATTCTGTATTCCTCCCCATAATCCACCAATATATTCATCCACTTCCCCCAAACATCCAGGTGTCTCTGACATCTGCTTTACCCTTGTGGCCCCCTTTGCTGCCCAGGTCCTTATTACCTCTAAGGTGCTTTGGTCGTGAACCTCTTAGCTGATGTGAACCTTTGGCTCAACACATTATTTTCTTTAAAGATTTTATTTATTATTTTCAGAGAGAGGAGAAGGGACAGAGGCAGAGAAGGAGAGAGATATCCATGTATGGTGGCCTTTCACTGGCCTCCAGCTACAGACCTGGCTGGAGGCATGGCTTGCAACCTGACTATGTGACCTGGCTGGGAATTGAACCAGCGACCTTTGGATTTGCCGGCTGGTGCCAATTCACTGAGCTGCCAGCCAGGGCAGCACTCTTATCCTTTTAAAAAGAATCTCTTGTCACCTTCCCCCTGCTTTTATCTGTCTTTCTCCCTTCTGGAGAACACATCTTCCTCTGAATTTCTATATCACTGTACCTACATTTCTTTTCAAGCCTGAAAAAAATATTTGTGGTGTTATGGAGCCATATTCTTCATGGTATATATACCATAATGTATATGCCATAAAGTTCACCCATTTTAAGTGTGCCATTCAATGATTTTTTAGTAAACTTACAGAGTTGTGCAGCTATCCCTACAATCCAGTTGTGTATTTAGTTAACTTAATAATATTTACAGTCCTAGGCACCATTATCAGCATGTTATTTTTATAATTATAATCATTTGGAAGATAGTAGTTATTTATATTTTATAAATTAAGAATTTAAGGCTTAGGGGTGTTACGTAATTATCTGAAGCTATACAACCATAGAAAAGCTATGATGGAGTCCAGATCTGCTTGACTACAAATGCCATATTTTTAGGCAATTTGATATAATATTTATCAAATAAGAAAATCTTACTTTAAGATGATACTTTATTACATAAAAGTGGATTCGTTTTACCCATGCTTGTATCCTAGTGCTTAGCATGCAGAAGCAAGCAGTAAACATATGTTAAGTGGCATCATGAATGCATACCTATGTTTCATGACATTTTAGAATCACTCCACTGTTGTTTTTGATCTAATGATAGGCTGTTCATTAGTCTGAGGTATTGGCATAATTTGTGTAAGTATGACTTGGGGTGGAATGGGGAAGGGTTTATTAATTCTGTTGCCCCATGAAGGGATGAGTAGGGTCATTAATTTACTCCACATTTGAGCTAATTAACCCCTCAGAGCTTTAGTTCTTTAATCTATAACATAGGATAGCAATAACCTATGTACTCACCTTGAGGAGTAATTACAGTGAGAAAAACATGAGAATAAAGGTGAGGAAAGTAAAGGAACAAGGAAAGAGGAAAGGAAAAATAGTAACCCGATTTAGAGAAAAATGCAAAACCTCTTCCTCTCTTGTTCATGTCTTGGTGGCATACCCATTCATTCTCCTCCTTGCAAAAAGTGAAAAATAGACACTCATACTTTCCTTTGGTTGTCCTGAAATTCTAAAATGTCCTAGTTATTATGGATCTAGTACAATCACAATCAAATAGAACATTGTCTGTGGCTGACTTTAACTTCATTGTTACAAAACAATTAAACTTGACCCTCTATGATGGAAAGAAATAAGGAAAAAAATAAATAAGGAAAAGAAAAGCAATTAAGAAATTGATGACAGCAAGAAAACAAATGTAATGAATAGTTGAGAAGAAAAAAGTAACTAAAGAAGAAAAGGGAAAGAAAATAAAGGGACCAGAGAAAGCAAAGAGAGAAACAGGAGAAAAAAGAAGGAACTAAAATTAAAAAAAAAACAAAACACAAACTAATAAACAAACAAAAAACCCCAGAATGGAACAAAAGAAATGCAGAAAACTTGGCAAGGAAACTGGACAAACGATACCCCCCAGGCCTGTGCAGTTTGAAGCAAAGTGATCTGAATCCATGCTTCAACCACCGGTCTTGGAATAGTTTGGACTGGAAACAGCCTCCATCCTGACATTTCTCCAAATGCTTTGCTGCGGAGAAGATTGCCTAAGGCCTGGGATCCTTTTGAGTCCCAAGTCATGTTGGAAAGCAAACCTGGAAACTGTTGGCTTTCCCTTTCCATAAGGAGTGAGGGGTTCTGTTGGCCAGACACAGCAAGGCTCAGGTCACCCCGCACACTGGCCAGGAAGCAGAAGGGGAGTGCAGCATCACTGCTGGAGGGCTGGCCTGCTCATGCCTCACCTGGTTCTGCTCCAGCATGCTCTCACGTTGCTGTGACAGGGATCTTATCCCACTCCAGGGAAAGTGGTCCTCATTAAGTGAATCCTAGAAGGCTCAGCAGGACAAAAGGAAGATGGCTAAGGCCTGTCTTAGGCACTCAATAAAAGGAAAGGATGTTAACTTTCTATCAAAATAGTAAAGTCCCATTCTCAAGACAATTCATAAATTATGTCAACCCCTTGAATCCTCTTTGCAAACAATACATGTTCTGTTTATCTAGAAAAGTGACTACAGCCATTTCTGTCCACCTGCTGCTTTTTTAGGACAGTAATGTGCTGTTTTATATCGAGGCACAGGGATGAAACACATCTGTATTTTATAATGCGGCATTTCTTTTTTTTTTTTTTTTTAAGGTTTTATTTATTATTTTTAGAGAGAGGAGAAGAGAGAGAGAGGCAGAGAGGGAGAGAAACATCCATGTATGGTTGCCTTTCACCTGCCTCCAGCTATGGACCTGGCTGGAGACCTGGCTTGCAACCTGGTTATGTGCCCTGGCTGGGAATCGAACCAGTGACCTTTGGGTTTGCAGGCTAGCACCTATCCACTGAGCCACTAGCCAGGAGTGTTGGTATTTCTACTGTGACCTCCCCCAGTGGTCTGGGGATGCTGACGGGGTCATTCATATGTGTTGGAGCTTAATTATTTGCTAAATGAAGTGATAGCATGCCATAGAAAATGTTTTCTTAATTTCGCTTATACTCAATCCATATGAACTAGAAATTCCTGGTATTTCTGACACACTGCAATACGAGGTTGATGTGTGGAGTGAATGGAGCAAGCTCCTATTCCATCTACTAGCTCCAAAAATCCAATTGTGAGACTCTAAAAAGGGAATCATAGGAGTGTGTATTTGTTAAGAACTGAAAGATTTTTGTCCCCACAAAATCTTTCTCAAAGTCCTGTCAGTGGGACTGTATTTGGAGAAGTCCCTAAAAAAGAAATTAGAGTTAAATGAAGTCATAAGAGTGGGACACTGATTTGAAAGAACTAGTGTCATAAGAACAGCCTTATGTTCTTAGTTTCTTCTCTGTAAAATTGGAAAAAAAACAAGTAACTACTGGAAGAATAATTAGAATAATTAAATAGTGCATGCAAAAGTGCCAAGGGTGGAGTTTAGTAAATAATAATAGTAAGTATGCCTAATTTTAAAATAATTTTATTGTTATTACTACTAACATCAGCATGAAAGAATGGAAACATATGTATATATGCATTTTCCATGCCAATGATAGAAACAAAATATAAGCTACTTGGCTGGGTCATTATTTTAAGAGAAGAGCAGCTGCTGGTATGCTATATAACAGAATCAAGGTGTAAAAATAGACCAGCACATTTCCATTATCTTCAAGGAAGGGGCACATTGATTTCTAAGCACCATTTCTATGTCCCTTGAGAGGAGAAAGGCAATTGATTCGACTTCTGTAGATTGATGGAACCACTGTTTGAAAATATTCAATGTCTCTTGGCCTAAGTTTCTCTTTCTTAAAATGAGAACTTATGGGTACTCCTTGAAGTGGTATTGGACTGTTGAATACCCTGGAAATGTGTTGTAAATGGTTTAGTCCTCTAGTAGTAACATTGGCATTTTAAAAACTTGGGATAAGAGTTGAATTTAATTTTAAACGGGCATTTTCCAAACATACTGGCCACACTCACACACATGGCCACTCCACTTCTGTTTGTTTGGTTTGTCCTAAAACCAACACATAGCCCTGATTTCCTGGTCACATAAACCACAGACCAACTCACCTTCCTCTGCCTAGTGCCTGTGACAACTAAAGAAGCAGGATAGCCCAGCCCTGCCACCTCCTGAGGACACACAAATCTAGGACCCACAGGGGTTGTCTACCTCCTTCTGTAGTACCTTAGAGAAGGGTTCATTGAATTTTGACCTTTACTTTCCCAGCATTTTACAGGCACACAGCATGGGTCCAAAACAGCTTGCTGCCCCAAAGGATGTCAAAGTGGACCTTCTCCCAGCTACACCTGGGCAGCAATTCCATGGGAGGCAATGCCTCCCCAGCACAGGTCAGGGCCAAGGGGACAAAGAGCCCTTACACCTGGAATCCAAGGTAAAATGATCAGAACACATTTACTGATGTCACCATGGGTCCCTCCTAGACATTGCTCTCACCAAGAGGAGGGTGCTTAGTCAAGTGCGTACGCTACACAGTTACTGGAGAAACAAAGCGGAACGCAGAAGCCCATGCATGTGCACCCCACCCCCTATACACACCAAACACCTGCATTCCATATATTTTCCAGATAAATGGTTCTGCACCTGAGGATTCAACCAACCACAGATTGAGATATTTGAAAAAAAAAAAAGTTATAGATTGCTTACAGGTACTGTGTAGATGGGCCTCTGATGATTGTGTCTCTTCTGAACATGAACAGAGTTTTTTCTTGTCCTTGTTCCCTAAACAATACAATATTACAGCTATTTACAGAGTATTTCCACTGTGTTAGATATTACAAGTAATCTAGAGATGAGTTGAAATATATGGGAGGACCCTGGCTGGTGGCACAGCAGATAAAGTGCTGGCCTGCGAACCTACAAGTCCCTGATTCGATTCCTCAGCCAGGGCACATAACCAGGTTGCAAGCCAGGTCTCCAGCCAGATCCGTAGCTGGAGGCAGGTGAAAGGCAACCATGCATTGATGTCTCTCTCCCTCTCTGCCTCTCTCCCTTCCCCTCTTTCTAAAAACAATAAAATAAAATCTTTAAAAATAAAATAAAATATATGGGAGAATATGTGTAGGGTATAAGGAAATACTACGTCATTTTACATACATGACTTGATGGGATTTGGTAACCTTGGGAGGTCCTGGAACCAATCCCCATTGACACTGAGGGATGGCTGTAACTGTCCCTCACTTCAGAACCAGTGATTTTTTTCTCACCAACCCAGTAGAACTTAGTCATTTGTGAGTGGGGTTTACAAATTCATCTTCTGGAACCTATTCTTCCCTTAGTGAACTGTTAAAAATCTAATTTCTGAGCCTGCAAACCTGAGCCTACAGACTGCCTCTGTGGGTGGAGGTGCTGGAGAGGATAGGTGGTGACCCTGTTTGAGGACTCAGGTTCGGTCCCTCGTTTTGCTTTTCACTGTCTTCAGCAGTTAAACTGCTGTTTAAGCAGTTAAGCAGCTTAATTGAAGGTCTCTGCTCCCCACATTCCTTTCTTGAGTAAAAGGATGATAATGCCAATTTTACCCTTGTAGTTGAAGTATGTGGTATCACCATGATACTGAAACCCTGAAATCCTTATGCCTAGACCTAAAAAGCATTTGAGAGGTTGTATTGCCTAGACCCTACCTTTAGAAAAGTGTGTGTCTGACTCACCACTGAGATTTAATTCCTGGTTGACTTAGTTCCCAACTGAAAGCAAGATAGTTTCACACATGGGAAAAACATGTTTTTTCAGATATAGCTGGCTTTCCCCCAATGCGTGGCTAATTCAGTTGAAAACACTTTCTGCAGTATATAGCCGATATAGAACTTCAATTACCCAGAAACTCACTTTTTTTTCCCATAATTAGTCTTGCTACCCTCACCTTCTACTATACTCCCCGCAGATTGCTTGAGCTAGTTACTTTCAGGTGATGTCAGTCCCTCAGATGAAAAGCTCAGGCCCCTTCAGGATTTACTTCTTATCTCCAGTCCTTGTTCCCCCACTTCCTGAGTTGGCCATTGGCTCTGATATCTTCTGGAAGGAACAGTTGTTCACTCTTCTTTTTAATCATTTACTTAAGGAACAAAAACTTTTCTACGCTTACATCCGTAGAGAGAGGTCTGTGCCCCCACTTGGTTTCCTGGTGCATGGTCTAGGCTGTGTTCTTCACTGGTTTGCTTCTATCCCTTGTTTTTCCATATCCTTCTAGCCTTCTTCCTTTTTCTCCTTCTCCTTCATTCTTTGTTCCTCTCTCTCATGCCCTGCCCATCTCACCTCCCAACACAGGCACATCATGTATTGAATATATAGTAAGTGGTAGCCCTGCAAAAGTTATTCAGATACAGCCCTTGGCCTTAATGAGTTTTCAAATAAAGGTATCTGGATCATCAAGGTGAGGCCACACATTTCAGCCTTGCAGCAGCCTAAGTCTCTCAAAAGAACTTTTTCATTGAGGAACCAAATCCCCAAACACCAGACATGGAATTCTAAAGTCATCTTGTCTTTAATCATCTAAGTCAGAATCCTACCCATCACCTGGCTTAACTGCCAGAAACAAAAGTCCAGCTTGGAACCCAGAGGCTCCCCTTGTTCAAGGATAAGAAGTGGGAGGCTCATCTTCATTGCATCTTATTAATCACCATCAGTGCGACCATGGTTACGGATGAAGTAAATTCCCTGAGCAGGCTGAAGCAATATTTTCCAAAGGAAAGCAAGTTTTGTTTTTGCTATTGCTCCTCCTCCTCATCACAAGTCATGCTTGGATTTCCAGCCTGGATGTGCCCACAGTGACCATCTGGCTCGCAGCTGCTCTGTCCGAGTGGAAATGCTCTGGCGAGAGCAGTCAAAGGGCTCCTTTTACTTCTTGTAAATGACAATGTCTGGGTTGTAGGTTACTCTACATTTTCCACTGGAGAGGCAACAACTGTCATTTTCTTGCCTTTTTTTCACTTTATGCAATGTTGTTTACCCTGGGACCACATATGTCAGTCACATGGCAGGGGACTGGTTGACTTAAACTATAAACCTGAGTTGTATTCTGAGCTTTGGGAGAAGCTCAGAAACTGAAGTTGTAAGGTTAGAGTTGTGGAATCCAGCCAAACGCATGTTCATTTGCTTGGAAGAGCCTGTTGGTTGAGTGCTAACAATGGTGTCAGCACCCGAGAGTAATCTATCCTTTCTGCTTTCTTCACCTGACCAAGCCTGGTGACATGGTTCAGAACAGCAATAGTTAATATTTATGAGTACCTATCATGCGCCTGCCACTGTACTGACTGTCTTATATGCACTACCCTCTTAACTACTCTATGAAGTAGTTATAAATATTCTCTCACTTTAACATTTTGAAATCTGCAACTTGAAGAAGGTGAATCATTTGTTCCACAGGTGTCCTGGTCTACTTGCCTTTATTGAAAAAATGGCAGAATTATTGTAAGCTCCTTGGGGGCAAGGGTTATCAGTTGCCCAGCATGAAGTTAGCATAGAACCTCATGCACAGAAGATGCTAAAAAGAAAACAAAACCAACCCAACCAAACATAAAACCCCAAGCTCTCCTAAAACCCAACACATAGAATGAGTTGAATAAATGGATAATAAGTCTGTGTCTTTATAGTAGAAAGCTGTATCCTCTGATAAAATTCATGAATCTCTCCAACCAACTTTACTGGGGGTCATCTACACTCAGGAATATGGCAGAGAAAGATGCTATTGCTACACTGATCCCTTTGGGGTGTGATCTCACTCCCATCCCCACTCCACCACCACATAATTTGGAAGCTGGCTCTTTGTACCTAAAAGCAGCTTACAGTTAATGTCTCACTTGTGCTGACCTGTCCTTTTCCCTTGAACTGTGCTGCTCGTTTCATTTGCTCAACCTTGTCTACCTTCAATTTGCAGCTCAGATTTTAGCTCCTCCTGTAGGCCTCCCCCAGGGTCCTTTATTCTCTATTTGCCCCGACAGCAATGACAGACATACATGCCAGATGGAATGTAGTGATTGCCAGGAACCCAGCAGATTACCTTTAAAGGCTGAGGATTTAGTTCTACTGGGTAAGGAGGGCTTTAAACACGTACAGTCCTATGTCCTGGATAGCCCCTGGGTAGTGGTTAATAATGACTTAACCATCTAGCATTTGTGGTCACTTCTTTGGGCTCATGTCCTTCATGGCTAACCCATTCTTTATTCCTCTGCTTCTTTACATTTGTCGGGTTCAAATTATGCCTATGTACAAAGACTTAACCTTAAAATAATTCTTTACACTGAGAATTTAGGCAATATTCAATTGACATTTAAGCGCCTATGCTGCACCAGGCAGGTAGTCTGTGAAACAGCATGAATCCAGTATTCAAAGTGCAGGACCCATCTAAGCTGAAACAAAATGTGCCAGATTCTAGGGATGGGGTTTCTGAAGGACCACAGAGGTCTTGTGAACTCCTTTGACCTGAATCTTCTTTCTCACTTCTTCCTCCTTCCTAAAGTTCCGCTCTTGGAGTTTCATTGCTCCTATAAGAAGGCAACCATTTGGGCTTTGCTGATCATCATATTAGGCCTTGACAAGTTTTTTTTTCTGCAAAAGCTGGCTATGCAGTTGCTCTAGCTGTCAAGACTTGCCAGGAGGTTTGCGTTGCTTTCTTTCATGACACTTCTGTGTGTTAGAATTGGGATCAGAATAACCTTATAGCTGATATTTGATCAGAGAATTATAGTTTACAAAGTGCTTTCAGAGGTCCTTTTCATAGCCTTAAACTCTTTAAAGGAGTAAGAAGACTATTATCCTCATTCTGCAAATGAAGAAACCAAGACATGAAGAGACTGAGTTTGTGGTCCAAGGTCATACAGCCAGTAAATAAGGACTGATGTCCCCAGCTTTTCCCACTATATCATGCTTGTCATTCTCAATATTGTCCCAGGAAGTGCTAACTAACCACTTTAGAAAGACCTGGGCTGCATAGTAAAAATACCAGTGGCAAACTCCCACCCTTGGTGATTCTAACCTCTTTGGTATAATTGGAGCCTGCCCATCGTATGTTTTCAAGTCCCCTATTTCTAATGTGTGAACCATTGATTGGCAGTTTTTATTTCCATGACACTTGGTGAACGGCCAAGGATTCCACAAATTGTTTGTGCTACTGCAATTGCCCTGTCGTGAAAACATGACTTACAAGATCTATCACCAGCTCACTTTTCTATCTGGCCAGCTGTCCAGAGGAAAAACGTGACTAGTTTACAGTTTATGCTTTTTTAGAAGTTTTACAGGGAAAACACATTTTCCAGTGAGTACATTCATTCTTCCCTGTTTCTGGGTTTCACACATCACACTTCAGTAGACAGCAGCAGCAGTAGGGATATGGAAGCACAATGACCTCCCGCCCCCACTTCCACCAGGGAAGCCAGTTTGCAAACCCAGCCTGAGGGCCGGCTCCTCCAAGCTCCATCCAGTTTGTGTGGACTGGAAGCCCGCACTTTCTCAGTTGTCCTCATTTTGAACAGAACAACAGGATCTCAGTTCTTCTCTGTGCCTCCAGCAGAAGGTGGGTCTGATGTGCCGTGAAAGCTACAAAGAAAATTGAAAAGAAGCAAAGTTGAAAGAGAAACTTTTTCTCCCCTGAGTTATTAAAGCCCAGATAATGCGAAACATCAATGAATCAGAATTCCCATTTAAAAGAAAGAGATAAATCCTAGCAAGACAAATTTATTAGAAATGCAATTTAAGAAAGAAAACCTTCCTGATGATTTCCTAGTTTCTATTAGATTGTTAAGGAGTTGAAATCAGAGATGGTCCCAATTCATCTTTGTATTCCCACCTAATGCAAACATGCTTATAGTATTTTTGTAATTACATGGTTTTCTCAAATTTATTTTTACTTTCATCAAATAAACATATGCTCATAGCTTAAATTAAAAAAAAAGTCAATGTACTTTCAAGCCTTATAATGAAAAACAGCACACTAACTCCAGTTACTTTAGTTCCAATCTCTAGCAACTTAAATTTATTCTGATTATTTTCTTCTGACATATTTCTTATTTCTAAATTACATATTAAAGCTAACTTAAAATTTTTATCAATTTTGAGATTATTTATTAACCTGCTTACAAATTCAGAAATAATCCATTGACTTATTATAGTAGATGAAAATTTAGTTGTGTATAATCTCCATTTCCTTTGATTTTTCCATTTCTCCCTTTGAGCATAGTTACACCATAATTTTGTTAACTATTCATTTACATTACTTTGTCCATGTAAATATTATTTGCTGCTGAGCTACGCAGTATATTTTCTTCCTTGCATGCTTTGTTTTATTTCTCAAGTTAAATGCCTGTTTCACATTAAATAAATGCTTTTCTTTGCTGAAACTATCTATCAATTTTTCAAATACTTAAATGCAACACAATTTCACTGTGCCACTCAAAACTATTTTTCATAGGTGTTGACCTTACATTGTCACATGTATAAAACAATCTCAGTTCCATTTTGATACTTTCCCTTTGGAGACTTCTTTCACTAGTTTTGATCACATCTTCAGTGGCTGTTCTATAGAACTGCTGCTGAGCAGGTGTCATCCTATCGATAGTGAGCTTGTGAGATAGGCCCTAGGGGTTTAGCCCTTTACTTTTCATACTCTTGTGATCTCTCATTGAGTATGCATGGGAGTTATTTCTATTATCTATCTATCTATCTATCTATCTATCTATCTATCTATCTATCATCTACCTATCATTTCTAACAAATAGAATATGACAAAAGCAGTGGGATGCCACATTCCAAATAAAAAGACTGTGACTTCCACCTTAGAAACACTTCAGTATTTGGTCTCTCTCTCATTTTTCCTGGCACCCTCTTTTAATTTCATAGATACAATACCTTTACTTATTTCTCTGGGTTCACTCTAGTTGATCATTTCAGGTATGGGGATAGAGTTGAAGTTGTAAATAAACACTGAGCCCAGACTATGAACACACACTAAAGCAAGGGCTATTGTGTAGAGAGTAAGAGTATCAAATGATCAAATGATTAGTTACATGTAATCCTTAGCACTCTAAGAGTCATGTATACATCACATGTATAATGTGCTAAGAATACTTAGCATGTAAGTATTCAAGGATATTGGAAGAAAAGAAAGGGGAGAAGAAGGACATCTTTTTAATAATTCAAGTAAAAGACAGTCTTGATTTGAACTAAGCAATAGCATTAGATATATCATAAAAGGAAGGATCTGAGACCTCATAGAGTAGATAAAAACCCATCCTGTGTGATTAGTTTATCTATTGTTTCTGTTTACCTGTTAATATAACCTACTTAATTAGATCATTAGCTTCTTTAAGGGCAGAGAGGAGTCCTCACGTAAGTGGATTATTTGAAGTTTTCAAGTTAGAGATATGCATAAAGTGGGTGTAATGGATATTTGTTATCTTTTACACATCACCCACTGACCCTCTCCCTTCCTTACCTTCTTACTCCGGCCCTTGCAGCTCTGCCAAATGACTGAATTCATTAAAACACAACCATTTTTGTTTTAACCTCTGGTTACTTGGACCATTGAAAGCAGAAAGCCATTTATGGAATAGGACTTACTGGGAGGAAAAGGGCAGAACTGAAAAGCTGGTTATTTTGTCACAACAAAATCTATTGCTTCTTCAAAAATAGTCATCCAGTCTTCTCCCTGAAAGAAAGTAATTTCTCTTAAGCCAGAAGTATAATGAGGACACTAAATTTGCACAAATTAAACCCAAATTAATTATATAGCATCTACGCAGTTCATGGGAATCTATGAAAAAATACTCTTTTTCTATAGCTCCTTGCAGGAATCTGTATTCATTGCAATTAGGCACACAACATAGATTTGCCTTTGTCATTCAGATATGCCAAGAATGTAGCTCACATTACTTAGTCAAAAATATTTTGGCTAACCCAAACAAGATATCTGAATAAGATACCTGAACAGGCATTAGACAAGGAAGGAACAGAGAGTGGCATTGTACTCTGGATACAGCATCACCAGCATTACACGTCATGCCAACACCTCTAGAACATTTATGGTCTAAGTTCCTACTGGGTAAATCAATAAAAAACACCTCATATATTCATGATTTTAGAATGGATAATTAAAACTAGGATGTGTTATTTCCTTCCTCTCTCTCTCCCTTTCTTCCTTTCTTCCTTTCTTCTAGTCTCTTCCCAACCCCCTCCCTCTTTTCTTTAATCAGTTAAGTAATTGTATGTTCCATCAACTGGGTAAAGGACAATTAGGAAGATAAAGCCCATGTTATATTTGATTTTGACTTGGGAATCATTTTTACAATTAATCAGGCCATAGGGACTAATATTTAAAGCAGTGTTTCTCACCATATGAAAGAGGGTTCTGCACTGGAACATGAAGGCTACTGACTTCCACCTCTGCCTTCTTCTACTTCACTTGAAGGTGAAGTTCTGGCCAGGCAAGATACTAACTTTTATTTAACCTCTTTTTCTTACCATCTGTTCCTCAGCTTTTCCCCACTCCTGTAGCCAGAAATGTTATTCTTCACATTGCTGGGGCTCCATAAAACCGTGAAAATAGAAATTGAAGTAAACAACATATGCTACCAGAGAGGCCCAAGAAATATTGCTGTGGGAATTTGAAGATGAAATTTCACGAAGCAGTGTGTTGGAGAAAGATGGGTAGAATTCTAGAATGGGCGAGCTGGGAACATCATTATAAAAGCTACACCCTCTGGGGACTCTGAGGAAATTATCAGCCCTCTCTGGTCATGGCATCTTCCTCTTAGTAAATGGAACATAATAATGTCATTATTTTTCTATCTCCCTGGACTGCAGATGCATAAAGTGGATCACCTGTGTGAAAGCCATCTTAACTCCTTAGAAGTCAGGAGTGACAAACCTAAGACATGGCATTATCATTTCTTCCTGAATTTTTTACTTAAAACAATGACTTAAGTAACATTATTTGAAGTTAATAGAATTAATATGTTTCATTTATGACAATATTTTAATTGCTAGGAATAAAAGGCATATAAAATGTTGGTTTAGATAAACATTAAAAATGAGATGAGATTATTTTTTAAATGAAAATAGTTGCTCTTTTTTCAGTTGGGAGAGGCAAGGCTTATGCTATGGTAACAAATGACCCCACAACGTCAGTGATTTAACGCCTAAAGTCATTTCTCACTTATGGAAAATCTGTCGTAATTCCAGGCACCTCTGCAAAGCAGAAATATAGCAATCTGTACCTCCTCAACCTGGGGCCTTGCCGCCTCAAGAGGAGCCTTTCTTCAGGATTACTGAGACAGAGGAAAGAGAGACTGGGAAATCAGACAGAGCTTTTCACCTGCTCAGCCTGGAAGTGCCCCATTAAATTCCCACTCATATTTAATTAGTCAGGACTACACACATGGCCCTCCTTCTTCCTGAAGTGCTGAGAAGTATAGCCTCTCCTATATTTGCAGAGGAAAAGAGAATTGGGTATTGGGGAGCATCAATAGTGTCTATCGTACTACCATACTTATAAATACTGTTGAAGCATGGTCCTACTTTAGTAGATAACAGGTATAACAGTGATAAAGGTGAAAAGCAATCTAGCACTAATAACTCTTAAGAGACAGGGAAACAAAGGGTTTTTGCCTAAAGTTATGAGGTCAGTAATGAAGAGTCAAGATTAGAACCCAGAGCTCCTGCCTCTCAGCCCAGAACTCCTCTACTCTACCAGTAACCCCAAGTACTTTCCTTGGGAGGTTGATAGGTATATCTCTCACACACAAAAGTGATTCTGTGGTCAAGTTAATTCACAGAGCCTGGGTAAAACAGTAGGATAAACAAGACTATATAGATTTATTTTGCAGCAGATATTCTCAGTCTTTAACATAATAAACTATGTTTTTATCCTGATTTTGAGGGCCATATTCCACTGATGAGTATCATTATTATTATAGTTGTACACATTTTCACTCATATAACAAATGTTGAGTGATAACAATGTTGAATTTTTAAAGATGAACAACATGCAATCTCTGTGTTTTAGTTGTATATTGATGAAAATGGAAAATATTCCAAATAAACAATATTGCAAAATGTTCTAAGTGCTTTTACAGACACAGGAATGATATTCTATGGATGCATAAGATAGATGTGATCAAATTCTGGTCTTTCCAGGGAAGTAAAACTAGAAGATTTTTCTCAGGAGCTATTATTAAGTCTCTCCCATCCTTTATTTGAACAAATATGTTTTAGAGCTGAGTTTAAGTCTCAAGTCAGTTACATTGCACCTTATCCATTTTATTGTACTAGGATAATTGGACACCACCTTTTGGAATCTTGGTTTAACTCTCACTCCCTGTTCCTGTTATTTACTGATTTGATAGCCTTCCTGAACATTTTTATACAAGGCCCTAACAACAATTGTGCTCAAAGTAGGACCAATGATCCACATAGATAACTACTCCCAATACAGTATATTGACAATGAATATTGATAATGGAAAAGGGTTGAACTTATAACTAATTTAATCTATAGAAAATAAAGTAATTGTTTCTTGTATGCCTGAGTTTGTTATCAACAATATATGCCGTAACAGTGAGATGGGAATGTTGATAAAGAGCATCCCACTTAGCACTTAGAATAAGGTTGGTTGTTACCAAACACATACTGGAGAAATGAACCAGAGACTTTCATATTCAATGCTGTTCTATCTGTCAGTATGCCTGCAAAACATTCCATAATTTCAAAAGTGCAGAGTAGGGGTAAACTTGTGTTCAGCTGCTACTTCTAATGATAAATATTACTGGAAGGTCTTCATCTGACAATATTTTATTTAAGTGTTACTAATGAATTATTATAGTCTTAAAACTGAATATAATAAACTGCTCTGCTGTAACTGGGGAAAATCTTTTTCATACTTTCTCATCTTCAGCAGGAGATTATGATCTTCCTGAGTGCAACTGTGTAGAATTTCAAAATGTAATTTAATTATTTTTGTATTGCTTAGAACGATGCCTCGCAGCACTAGTAGGTGATTGGCAAAACTGAAAAAGAACAAGAGTAATAAATATTAGAAAGAGGAAGAGGAGAAGAAATAGATGAAAGAGCTGCAGATGAAGGAAGAAGATTATAGTAGAGAAAGAGAGCAGTATAGGAAAGAAGCAAGGAGAAAGAGGAGAGGAAGTAAGGTGAGGAAAGAATGGTAAACATTTGACTGGGAGAAGCAAACAGAGAACAGGGAAAAGTTAGCAGCTTTCTCCCAACTCCCCATCAGCTCAGAACAGGTTGTGACTCCCAGGAACCTTCAACCTACAGGAGGGGCACTCCTGCCTCTTTTGGAAAGAGTTCACCTACATAGTGAGCAATTCCAGAAACCAGTACTTCACTGGCAAATTTAGACCCTTTAGTACCATGTGCCCAAGATTCAGGAGAATGTTCTTCCTTTCTATCTGGTTCCTTATTGAGACTGGACAGGGGTGTGTTGTGTTCAGGAAGAGAGAGAGGTTTCATCTGCCACTTCTCATGAGCTGCTGCAGCACACAGCTGAGCTGTAGGGGTTCCAACTGGAGTGGCCCCCCACTGATACCATTATTATCATTGAATTTGAGAAAAGGTTTTCACTTCCTAAGAATATGAAAGTAAGCCTTTCTTTTTGCTTCCTGGAAGATTGCCTTTTCTCTAAATACACTGATTTTCCTCTGTTTCTCAAGTACAAACCCAAACAATTGTATCCTGTTTACTTATTTTTTGTTTTCATCAGCCATGCCATCAAGACATTCAACAAATTGTGCTGCAGTGGCTGCCATGCTAATGGATATAAATAAGCATAGCCCGGAACTGGCTCCCAAGGCCTTGGCAAGGTCGCTAGAGAAAGACAAGAGGAGAACAGATATTTGGTGGAATAACACAGAGGAGTAGCCAGAAAATACCATTAGGCAGATGTGCTGGGTAGTCTTCTGGAAATGAGATGGTTTCAGCCTTTAAGTACATTGTTCCCTTAGAAATATACCGTACTGCTCTTTAGGCTTGTCACCATAACTAATGCCACTCTTCTGTGTAAATAAAGTACTCTCACATTTAAAATTGTTTACTTCTAGTACAAGACTGAAAAATGTTAACAAATGTTGGTCTCTAAAAATGTATTTTCCTGCCTCTTTGCTTTCTTGAACAGGGAGTACTGAACTTGCAACATTTTATGATAAACAGATCAGTTTTGTGGGCCTCCCTTATTGAAGTTAGTGTTGCAGCAGTTTTCTGTCTTCTTTTATGTTAAACAATAAACAGTGACTTTCAAAGCTCTCTCTCTCTTTCTGACTCTTTTACTCCTGGTGTTATTATAGAAACCTGCCAAAGCATATGGTTCTGGTGCCTGAGCTTTGTGGTGGCTACTTCAAGAGGTAAGAGACATTTTTGTTTAATTTAAAAACACATTTGGAAGATTGAGTTTGTGAAAAAATATGACCTGAGGAAAATGAAACATTGCTTTATCTAAATTCACATGTTGCTTCTTAACCCCTGCAGGAAACTCCCAATAGTCATTTGTTACTTTTAATCACTGCTTTTTAAACTTTTTACCAGATTACTTGCTTGCGCCAGGACAAACTTTTGTGCCTAGAAAAACACCCTAGTCAATCCATTCCTGAGCTCCTGTGTGTGTGTGTGTGTGTGTGTGTGCGCGCACACACGCACTTATGGGACAGGGGAGTTACTTACATCATGGATACCTTCTATACACACGTAGGCATTCTGACAACCAAAGCTGGAGCTTAGTGGAACAAGACTGAAGGACATTCACTTCAAGCTGACCTTGTGTCATTTGTTAATACTTAAATGACTTGATCTTGAACCTCGGTTGATTCTGTCCCACAAACACAAGTAATTATAGTTATACAATCCACTGGGCTATCATATTCACAGTCCCTTAATGTCAGCTTTTCTTATATATTGACTATGACTAAAGAATAGTTTTAAAAACATTTTCCTGTACTCAGAATGTCTCCCATGATATTCCTTATTCACACGTCACAGTATAATATGATACTTGGCTGCCATGTCTGTTTCCAGTATAAGGCCGCTATACCTTGGCTCCAATTTGACCAAATTCAGCTGCTTCCAGAACATGCAATGACAAATTGGAGAGAGTCTATAATCAACAAAAGATTTTTGTGGCTTACAAATGCACCCCAAATTGCCAATAATGACTATTCCATAAACATGAAGGCCTTTTCAGTTCCAAATGCTATTAAGGAAGCAGAGATTCTGTCAAAAATACTTACTCTGCTAAATACTTTTGAACTTAGCAAATGACTTTAGAGATTAAGTAGAAAGACTCCAAACATTAGTGCCACTTACATCCCAAGTGGGATTTTCATGTGCAAATGAACTTCAAGTGAAACCTCTCAAAACCATATACATCCTCCCAAGGAGATGAGAAATTTATTCATAATTTCCAAAGGCTCGATCTCTAGGTTGAATCAATTTTGTTTATGTTACTGGAAGATTTCTATTTATAAAAGAATGCAAGTGTTCCTTCCAGTGATTAGGAAATCAGTTGTTCACTCTTTGGAAAAGAATTGGCTTTCTCAGGTGGCTAGATGACTTTTCTACGCTTTGAGGTTTTGCAGAAAAAGTAGAACTATATTAAATAATTTGATTTCAAACAAAAAGTTTAGAACATCTTAAGCTGAAGGGGCATTTTAGAATATTTAGCCAAGAGGTATGCTTTTAAACATGAGAAAACCGAAGTGTAGAAGTGAAAGAGACATACCCAGATTTATGCTATACATTATATAGGTTACATTGATCTAATGCTTCTGGGTTTCAGTCCCTGAGACATTGCACCACGGTAATGTATCATTATTCCCACCCCCCATTTCTAATCTTCCCTTCATTGTTAAGTTATTTAATATCTTCTATTTGGATTGCTATAGAATCCTATTCTTTTATCTTCCTATTTGTGATTCTGTCTCCTAGTGACCTACCTATTTTTATGTGCTTTTCTTTTACTATTTCCAGCTTACTACTTAGTAGCTGGCTAGATCTTGGTCAAATCAATTTAACTCCTGAAACCACAGTTTATCTTCTTCAAAATGTAGCTAATAACACCTTACCTCACTGAGATGTAAAAAGAAGATGAGGTCAATAGAAAACTTTTACTAACTACAAATCATTATATATATATTAGATATTATTTTTATTAGGAAAGTTTCTATCCTATTATCCCAAACCTTTAAAAATTTCCTACACATTTATATTCAACTCATCTTCTTAGCTGTAAAAATGCGCTATTCTGGTTCCAGAACTTCCTGATGCTTTATTCATGATCCTTTCTAACTCAGCTTGTCTTCTCACTATGCTCTCATCACTGACCCTATTAAGTTTATGCTCATATTGCCATCATGATTCTCATTTAAAAAATTCCTCATCTTTCAGCTGCATTCCTTTAACTTTCCTTACATTTGTAGCACAACTCTTTATATACCTTTATTAACTATCTAAACTTTCTCACCTTCTATTCCTTCAGAAGCATTTGATAGTGACTTGGTTTTTTTTTTCTGAAATGCATACCTTCCTTTCTTGAAATCTAGGACACTCTCTCTTGGTTTTTCTTATGATCCAATCGCTGCTCCTTCTTAGGCTTCTTCATTCTTCATTAGGTCCCCCTAATCTTGTTATATAAATATGGCAATGTCTCAGACCTCAATGTTTGAACACCTTCCCTATCTCCTGTGCCCCCCAGGTGAGATCATTCTCTGCCAGTACATTAATGATCACATATGTGCTATACTATATGCTAATAAACCTTGAGTCCCAATTTGTCTTTTAAGTTCCAGATGTTAAAGGATATAATCACCTTCCTTCTGAATATCTACAATGAGAAATCTGATAATAATCTTTAACTTAATCATGTCTAAAATCTGTTAAAATTTTTTTCTCTCCAAATCTGTTTCTTTCTCAGACTTCCTCATCTTATTAATTGGAAAAAAATACAATCAGGTCAAAATTGTTTGAAGTTATTCTGACCCTTTTTATGTTATTGTTGCTGTTAATGTCCTTTTAATGCACCACATTTTGTCTCTGCTAATTTCATGAGGCTTATGCAATAAATTACCTCAAATTTAGTGTCTGAAAGCAACATAAATTTATCCTCTCCCAGTGCTAGAAATCAAAATCAATTTGAGTCCAAATGAGGATTTTAGAGGTGCTAGGATAGAATCTGTACCTTGCTCTCCCAGCCCTGGTGGCCCCTGGCATTCCTTGGCTAGTAGCTGCATCACTCCCCACTCTGCCTCCTTGGTCATAGTACCTCCTCTTTATTTTTTGTGCCTATTAAAGCTCTTTCTATCTTTCTTGCCCCACTGATCTTGCTTATCATTACATTTAGGGCTCCCCACCACCACCACACTGAATAATCCAAGATTATCTTCTCATCTCAAAATCCTTAACCACAAAAAAGTAATATTTTCAGGTTCCAGAGTTTAGGACCTGATATCCTTGGATGGCCATTCTTCAACCTACTACCATTTTCCATCAACAAATCCTAATAATTCTGTTTTCAAGATAGACCTAGACTCTGACCATTTCTCACCATGTCCATAGCCTTTACCCAAGGCCCTTATTTCTTATCTGGATGGCTGCAGTAGCCTCCCAACTGGTCTTCCTGCTACAGAGCTTGTCCTCTTCACTTCATCATCAATTCAGTGGCTAGGAAACTACTTTAAAAAGTTATTTCAGATCATGTCATTGGTTCTGCTTATAACGCTCCAAGAATTTTCAACTTCAGAATAAGATCCACGGTTTTAACCAGGATTTATAAGGCTCTCTTTTATGTGGTCTTTCATCTGAGGCATTTCTGATTGCTAATTCTTTTCTAAGTTTTTCGGTGAAGGCATGCTGGTTTCCTTGCTACTCCTTGAACACACCAAACATGCTCCGACCTCAAGAATGTTCTTCTGCCATAAATGCTCCTCAAATCATTGCCATGATTTGCTCCTTCATTTTATTCAAGTTTCACTCATATATTGTATTTTTATAGTAACTTTGCCTGATTACTCCATTTAAAGAGTCACTGCCTCCCTGTGTCACTTTCTAATCCCTTACTATGCTTTATTTTACTTTTAAACATGTAGCACCACAATATATAATATGCTTATTTATTTATTATCATTCTCCCACATACAATGTAAGCCCCATATCAGTTTTGTTCCTGCTTGGCATATGCTCAGAACTTTCATATTATGAAAGGACCTAGAAGATGCTACCAATGGGATTGCAATATATAAAATGAAGTAATTAAGTATGCCCTGCTAAAAATGATGAACAGTTTTGATTTTTTTTTTTAACCTATACCAAGGGACAAGCTATGCACATTTAACAGAATATTGTCCTGTGGTCCTTTCTATTTTGGTGTTGACTGATACCTCAAAGTGTGAGGACAGTACAAGAATTCTAAGCACCCTCATTATTGAGTGATGTGTTGATAACCTATGCAGATCCAGAAAGTGAACTGTAAATCAGTTTTGTGATTTTCAGTTCAATGAGTTCCTCAGTAATACTTCACAGTAGAAGGTTGAAAGACATTTTTTGAGACAATTTTTATGAAGAGGGTTGTTGGGCTTGAGCAATATTGTACCTTGTCCTACTTAATCCCATCCCTCCCAAGTGGGGTAGGATGGGATTATCTTTCATCTCAAGCCAAGTAAAATGGCTTCAAAAGAATCATGCATGCAGCTTGGCTTGTGTCCTGGAGTTTGTGGGGTACAGAGACTGCTACTAGGCTGGTCACTAGAATTATAGCTTTCTAGCATCTTAGAATAGCTGTATTGAGAGTAACTTCACTTCTACCAATATTTAATTCAAGATTTGTATTTTATTAATGATTCATTTTGTACTACATAAATGAGGCCAATTTGGGGTTATTTATATTTTTCTCCAACAAAAGTCTAGGGTTGTCATGAAACCCCTATCTATGCATAAGCTGAAAAACCCATTGCTTCTGTTTTATAGACTTCCACAAGAATTCATTGAATGATTATGGGTGGCTTCAAAGAATAGCTTGAAATCCAGTAATCTGTTGATGAAGAAAAACAATTACTGCACACTATGACAAATGATACATACTTGGCTGTTATAAGGTGTTAATGACAGCAGAGAGGTAGAAACAATGATTTCTTCCTAGGGGGATTGACCAAGTGTTCTTAAGGAAGGAAGCTTTGACCGAAGTTTTGAAGAAAGAGAGGCAGAAGAAGGAGAATGGCATTTGAAATAGAAGAAACACTATGTGTAAAGACTCAGGAAAGAAGAAGGCTGTAATGTTCATAGAAGAGTAAGAAGTATAAGGCTGTATGGTTTGGGGATTGAGAGGGTGAAAAGTGGTTAAAAAGGTCTCTGGAAAGGGTCACATATGAACACACCATAAACAGAATGTTTCTTGTAGTTAAGTTCCAGAGCATTTATGGATAGTGTTAGCACAGGCAGCTAGTTAGATATTAACGAAAGAGAAGGGAGCCAGACATTGAATCAAGCTGGATTAACCAGGAAACTACAGCTTCATGACACCCAGGGGACAGCCACATCCTCTGCCAAAGGGTCATTAATCCCCAAGCAGGCAGGAAAGATTGCTTTCCAATCTCCCTAGGGAATAACTGGCCCATTCTCCTAGGTTACCAAGGGGAGGAAGAACCAGAGAAAAGAAAATGTCTTTCCTAGGCGCATGCCTAGTAGCAGCCAGATGAAGAAGCAGAACTTTGAGGCATGTGCAGCGAGAACTAAAATAGTGACCACAAAGGGGAAGAGTCTAGTCTGGGAGAATCTGGGAGAAAGATCAGCTAGGATAAAGGCACAAAATTTCAGAAGATTCAGGGAAGGGACTGGATAAAGGGAGGGTCCAGCAGAAGCCCATAAAGAATTAGAAGGGGATTGATTAGTTTGAAGAAAAGCTTATTCCTTCCCAAACCCAAGGATATATAAGCAAAGCTTAACAAAAGCCTGAAACATTTGCATACCCTTTCTTTCCATAGCAGCTGCTAGAGCCTAGAGGTGGCAATGTGTGGATGGAATGGCAGCCTTGATCTCAAGCTGGATGGGAAGAGTGACAGTGCTGGAGAACTAGAGCCTTGGATACCAGGCTAACAGTGCAGCAGTTCTGGGTCCTGGCCCTGCTCCTGGGCTTGGTGAGGAGAAGTGAGGGACCCAGAGGCTGGCCTTCTTTTGCAGTGAGATGGAGTTGAGCCACCTGGTCATGATGAGGTAGTGAGACAACCTATTTAGGGGCATCTGTGCCCTGCTTGTTCTTCCATTAAGTCTTGTCTCCACTGCTCAAATCCTCCTATACATGTGTGTCCCTAAAATGTTTTTCTCATAACACCACAAGCACCCCTTTCTACACAAGTCAGGCACACTCGCCTTGGTTCTGATCCACCTCTGACAACAACAGGACTATTGCATTGGCCTCCTAAAGTGTCTTCCCGCTTTTACTTACTAATTCTTTCTAATCCATCAGTGCAAATACAACAAGTGACAATTTCTTGTAGTTGTTCAAATCAAGCTTGTTATAATCCTCAGGATGAAACAGGAAAAAAAAGAAAAAATGTTCACATGGTCCACGGAATCCTGCTTGGTCTCCCTTCTGCAAATTCACCCAACCTCAGGCATTCCACAGTGTTCCCTATTCCCTGTGCACAGTGTGCTTCTTTTATTCCCTTTAACACATCACACCACAGGCCTTTGCTGTTCTTCATGCCGGGAATTCATCATCTTTGGCTGCTTCCTCCTCCTCCTCCTGACCACAAACTCTATCACTGGTGGCACCTAAATCAATTGCTGTATTCGCTCCATCCTTTCTTACCAGTGCCATCACCACCTCTCACCTCCAGGAAATTTCAGATGAACATAATATATAGTCTCACTGCATCACATACACTTTTTAGAGTTGTCATTGCATATTATATGTGTAATTTCTGTAAACTCCCTCAGAAATGACCATGTATTTTCTTATTTGCCCATCTTAAGTGACCAATGCACAGGCACTAGTACCTTTACACATCATAGGTGTTCCATAAATATCCCTTAAGTGAATTAATAAAGCACTTGGTTGCATATAAGGTGCTTATGGGTAATAATTTCCGACTCTGTAAAACAGAAATATGAAGTGGTAGATATTGGCTAACCTAATATGTCCCCTAAAATCTAATTATATTTTTTAGTATCCACATTTAAAATTTTTCTAATCACCTTATATATGAGGAAAAACATTGAACTATGTCCTAAGGAATTTCTACGAATCAAAAGTAAATGCATTGCAAAATATGTAATAGAGATGATTAGCTATGAAAATAAAAATAACTACTTCCACAATGATTGAGTAATTCCAGATGTTTTCATGTGGCATTTTTATGAACATTTCTTCTAAATTACCGCTGTCAAAAAGTGTTTGTTTTATATAAAGCTCCAGTATATACTGCACCTGAAGCACAGAAAGTCATTGCAAGACTTTACAATGGCAAGGTTTGTAAAGAAAATATAACATATGGTTTGTATAATTGAATAGAAAACATTTCATTTCAAAACCTGAACATAATGCTATGAACCAAGCTATCACCTCTTTAATGAGGGAAAATGCCATTACTTAGTGAAAAATTTTATTTTGTGGAATTTAAATATGTGACTATTTTAGTTTCATAATGGTTTTCGTCCAAACAATATATCCTCTCCTACTTGTGGTCTATTCTTTAGAAC
Source organism: Noctilio leporinus (assembly GCA_004026585.1). NCBI lineage: Eukaryota > Metazoa > Chordata > Mammalia > Chiroptera > Noctilionidae > Noctilio > Noctilio leporinus. The sequence goes on along the minus strand of PVIW01000198.1, from coordinate 3,860 downwards.
TATAAAGGGCCCACAAAGTTAAAATGGAACAAATGAAGGCAGAGTGCCACTATATGATCTTTTAACTTGTTCATGTAGTCAGCAAGTCAGCAAACACAGTAAAATCCCTTTAATCAGATTACAGTCTAAAAGCAAACTGTTGAGATTCAGTCCTCTAATTAACTAACGTTCTTTTTTCCCACCCTCAATGCTGGCTGCAGTGATGATGCCTCTAGACATTCTGCATGCTAATGACCTTGGAATCTTGTTAAAATGCAGATTCTGATTCAGCTGGTCTGCAGAGAAACTAAAGATTCTGCATTTCTAACGACCTCCCAGGGGGCTCAGATGCTGTGGGTTTGTGGACCACATTTTGAGTAACAAGGGACTAAAGAACACTGAGACCACAAGGCCACAGAAGACAAGCTCTTTTCACTGGAGCTCTGAGTTCTGCTGGATGGACTATCTAGTGCTAGAAGTTTTTGTTGGAGAGGTGAGATATCCTGTACTATGTTTTGTAAAAGTCTCTACAGTTGTTTCCTTTTGCTTTTCAAATTTAAGACTTACCACTGGCTGGTAGGCCTGGAACAAGATACAAATATTCCCCACTGTCCATGGTTTGGGGGCTGGGTGAAGGAGATAATACAGCTTTTAAAGTACTTTGCATATCTATGGCCTACTGGTAGTTAGATAATAGCTATGCTACCACCCAGGGGCTAAAGGCATCCTTGACTTTCATGATTTGAAAGGAAGTGCTGGCAGCTTCAGGGAAGGAGCACAGGAGAGAATCTTGATGGAAGGGTGCCAGGATCTAGGAGTGTGTTGTAGCAGCCATGTAAGAAGCAGCAAGCAGCAAATGCAGTTTGTAGTCTGGAATTGGCCATGCGCTCTGGGCTAGTAAAGTATACTTCTGCTCTGGCCACGTCTGTTCTAGCTGAATCCAAAGCCACCAAGGACTTTGTCTTGTAGACCTGGACTCTATCTAGACTCTTGGAACTTGAGACATATGGAAAGGGTATTCTCTCAGGACTTGTGCCTTTCTTGGACTTCACCATAATCCAGCGTAACATGACACATGCTTTCCTGGACTATTATACGGAGGCTGAAGACAACGTACCTCAGATCCTGGAGGAAAGAGCTGACAGACAAGGGATGAGGACTATTTGGCTTGGCTTTGGTTTACAGCTTTTTGAAGAGCAAAGGAAGTGCTGGGTCTCGTGGGAGAACAGGGCTCTGAGGAGAACATCCAGCTACCCCCAAGGTTGGGCTATTGCAAATAAAGACCTGTTTTTCTCAACATTAATTGTTGGGTTTTAAACCAAGGTGCCATGTGAACAAGCCCCACTTTGCTCAGTAACAGCCCAGATCCTGTTAATGGCACCCCCAATTCCACAGTTATAAACTCTTGGGAGCTCTAAATGACCTTTGCTCCTTCAGCCTTGTTCTCTCTCCTACATTCATTAGATGGCAAGTCATACTGCTAACCACCCCTGTGTCTATCGCTCCTGTCTCTTTTCTTCCCTCATTGTTATCATCACCAACATTTAATGTGAACTTGCAGTATGTTGGTCTTTACATGTATTGTCAGAGTAGGCAGTTAGTTACTAATGAAAAGGAAGAGGGTTCTGGTTAGGCCTGGTGAAGTTGGAAAAGAGCAATTTCACAGTCACACCTGGAAGTAATCAGCATCATTCCAGACAACATCCCACGTAGTCATCTACGCAAGATAGATAGCTTTTCAGCCTCACCTCTGGGGAACTGGTGTGGTTCCACCCAATTAACAGACACAGGGAGAAAACTGTGAGGGGAAAATCCTTTCACTGAGTGCATGTGCAGTAGGAGCCAAAGTGAGGACCATAAAGGCTGGGGGGACTAGCCTGGGGAATTCTGGGCAAAGGGTTAGGTTATTTAATAGATGAGACTGAGAGACCCCAGGAAAAAGATTAGACAGGGGGAGGGTACAAAGCACAAACCCAGGAAAAGCCAGAAAAGACATTGGGTAGTTTTCAAGAAAGCCTACTCTTTCCAGAACCTAAGGGAATATGTGGAAGCAAGACAAAGAACCCAGTGAGTGCCCTCCTTGGAGCATACCTGTGTCCTTCTTTTTCTTGGGCCCATAATTTTTTATCATTTTTCCCAAAACTCTAAGGGTCTCCCCCTGGTCCCATGAGATTGGCAACCAGGGGAGACCCTAGCAATGACAGAGGAATTCTTTTTACCAGGACTGTCTTTCCTCAGCTCAACAATTAAGATTATATCACAGAGTCAAGGTTAAAATATTATTAAATATCATCTGCTCCATGAAGATGATGCACCAGTCTGCGAACCCAAGGGTCACTGGTTTGGTTCCCAGTCAGGGCACATAACCAGGTTGCAAGCCAGATCTCCAGCCAGGTCCGTAGCTGGAGGCAAGGTGAAAGACAACCATGCATTGATGTTTATCTTTCTTCCTCCCTCCCTGCCCCACTCTCTAAAAATAATGAATCTTTGAAAAACTATTTATCTTTCTGACTATATATAGCAGTTCATGTTTCTGTCACTTGCTCAAAAAAGAGTCAATGAGGAGTCATGACTTAAATTCTACTTTAAAAACTCAATTCAAGTCAGAACACTGTTAAAACAACTCTTTGGGCCAGTGTATTCAATTGTTCCAATGCAAGAATGAGTAGGGGCTAAATGCAGTCTACATCCAAGCCTAGCAATCTTTCTGACTTGAAGTTCCCTGAAAGAATCAATCTCTAACCCCCTATTCCATTCATTGTATGAAATGAATGAATGTATTTATTCTGCATCTAGCATGATACCATGTATGTACCATCCTAGGGGGAACTGGGAAAAGCCACTGAAATAGTTTTGGTGTTCTGTGGTTCAGATGAGAAACTCTGAGACAGGTTGGGAGGATGAGGCACACTTTCATTATTCATCCACCTGGAATGGGCACTTTTCTATAATTTGCACAAGGGCACTGTAGGTACAAGCAAAGACCTTGGATACCAGAGCAATTTATAAACTTAACGTCTGCACAGATCAAGGGCTTACTATTATAATTATTACGGGTATTTCCCCCTGGTGAACTCTAAGTTCCCTGAGACAGAGGCTGTGTTGTACTCATTTTGGAATGCTCCTTGTCATCCCCCTCACTGGCCTTACACTTGTATTCAAATACCTCATTCATACCCGGTCCTTCCTTTATAACTAGCCTTTTGTATTTTCATCTAGTTTAAAGAAATTTGGTCCAGATACATCTGTGCTTTTTCTTAAGGTGTTGTAAACTATTTTTTTGAAATTAGGACAGAGAAAATAGAAAGAAAGGTAGGCAGTAATTATAATGGTTGAAAAAATTACTTTCTTGTTTAATTCTACTATAGCCTTCCCATGTAGTGGGAATTGGAGGGTATTGCCCTCTGGCATTTGGGCACTATACTTTAGCAGCTACAGGCACCTTTTGCTATTTCTCCTCAGACGGTAATGGAACTTCTTAATAGAGGTCATCCCATTGGACTGAGACCTAGAACTAGTTTATTTTCTCTTTTTTGGGGACTAAGTGCTGGTTATAAGAACATACCACACTAGGTATAGTGGAAGAGGATTCTTAGCAACAACACCTTTTCAGCAATCTTGTTGATGGACTGCAATCTAGATTTAATTTAACTTAGACAAAAGAAAGGGCTATTTTTTTTTATTTTAATTTTATTGTTGTTGTATTACATCCATCCCCTTTTTGCTCCCCTCTGTCCCCCCACCCACCCACCCATTCCCCCCAAAGTCAATCCCACCTGTTGTCCATGTCCATGGTTCCTTTATACTAGGTTCTTGTCTAAGCTGCTCCCCATCTTTGCCTCTACCTCTCCCTCCCCCCTACCCCGTTCCCCTGACCACTG